>JAASFY010000190.1:0-33090 GCA_023334035.1 Globisporangium okanoganense | reverse complement strand
GCACTCAAAGATCTCGCCCGTGCCTGCCGAGACGTAGTAGATCGTCGAGTCCACCGGGTCGCGCGGCACGAACGGGCTGCAGACCTTGGCACCTTGGCACCGGATCACGTCGCTCATGGCTTCTGCGTGGAAGTATTCGAGACGCTGATCGAATAATTATTGTGTTGTGTGGCGCTGAGCTTGTTGACTTCAACGGTCGCGACTCTTGAAGCTCACGGGGTGAAACAAGCGGACAGCGGCGTCGGCGAGTTGATGCACTGACTCATTTTGTGTGCGGCAGCGCATTGTGATGCTCGATTTGCACACTGCCAACGCAAGCTCTGGTCTCATCGTCGCTCTATCGTTTGTGTAGCCATTCGCGCCGGCCAACAACCGAATGTCGCACGAAGGTTACACGAATAATCCCAAGCTTTGCCAGTCAATCCCACTCAAAACGAACGAACGAGCATGGGCGGCAAGAAGAACCCGACGAACCTGGAGCTCGAGCAGCTCGTGGAGAAGGCCGGCGTGACGGTCTCGGTGCTCGCGACACCCGACCAGGTGGTGTGCGACGACGAGTGGACCGAGGAGCGCGAGCAGCTCGCGCAGGAGCTACTGCAGAAGGACACATCGAGCATCCCCGCCTTCTGGCAGCGCAAGTACGAGCACGAGGCCGCCAAGAACTGGGACAAGTTCTACAAGCGCAACACCACCAACTTCTACAAGGACAGGTAGGTTATACATGTGTGCGTATTTGGTGCTGTGGTGTCGTTATGGCTGATGTTATGTGTGTGTTACCTCTTCCTGTTTTGAACAGACACTACTTGCACGTGGTGTTCACCGACCTGGATGTCAAGCCGGAGGTACTGCCATCTGCTTGTATTAATAAAGCTCAACATGGTGACTCACTCAAGTTTACCTCTATTAAAAACAGGAATGCGTGACGAAGACGCTGCTGGAGGTGGGCAGTGGCGTGGGCAACGCGGCGCTGCCGCTACTCGAGGTCACGCCGGCGCTCAACATCATCGCGATCGACTTTGCCGACACGGCCATCGCGCTGCTCAAGAAGCAGCCGCTGTACGACCCGGCGCGCGTGGTGGCGTCCGTGTGCGACATCACGAACGACCCGCTGCCCGTCGAGGCGTTTGCGAACGGCGGCGTGGACTTTGCGCTGCTGCTCTTCTGCCTCTCGGCGCTGCATCCGGACAAAATGCGCGAGGCCGTAAAGAAAGTCGTCGCGTCCATTAAACCCGGCGGCAAACTCTTCTTCCGCGACTATGGGCGGTACGACCAGGCGCAGCTGCGCTTCCGGTCCGGCCACAAGCTCCAGGAGAACTTTTACGTGCGAGGCGACAACACGCGCGCGTACTACTTCACGACCGAGGAGCTACGCGAGATCATGGAGGAGGCTGGGCTCGTGTGCATCGAGAACGAGTACATCCGCCGTCAGTACGTCAATCGGCTGCAGAGCGTCGTGCGCTTCCGCGTCTGGGTGCACGGCATCTTCCAGAAGCCCGAGGACGCGGCGCCAGTGGAAGAACCAGTCGCAGTTGTATCAGCAGAGGCAAGTAGTAGTGGCGCTGCTGCTGAGGCTGAGATGAACTCAGACTGAGGCCCAGGAGTAGGAGCGAGGCGGTTGCATGAATAAATACAGTAGAGTAGATGTATCTCTGTATAAATGCGCCTCAGATGCTCTCGGTTTATTCTAATTGTCTCTCTGCGTGAGACCCTCGAGCAGCTGCACAAAGATGTCGCCGTCGATCTCCGTGACCAGCGTCGCGTTCGCCTGCTGCAGCTGCTGATTCTGTCCGTCAAAGGTGGACACTTCTGTCCACATGGACGCACCACGGAGCTCGTCAGGCGCCAAGTGGACACTTCCTCTCACAGCCCTGGCAGTCTTGACGTACTCTGGATGCAGCAGCATCGCCACGGCGTAGGCGTCGCAGGGCACAAAGCCAAACTCGTTCGCAAAGGCCTTGGTGAAGCTCCAAATGCGGCGGATGTACGCGGCGTTGGCGCTCTTGGCGTCCTCTGGGAAGACGCGGTCGAAGGTCGTCCACGGGATCGCGTGGTCCGTCGACGTCTCGAAGGGTAGCACGAGCACCTTGTCGGCCGATTCGCTGTGCTGCAACACGATGTTGGTCGCCTCCGGGTCGCAGCCCACGTTGAACTCGGCGTGCTTGGTCAGGTTGCCCTCGCCGCGCGACGTGCCGCCCATGACCACGATCTGCTTGACGTTGTCCATGAAACTCGGGTCGATGAGCGTCGCGAGCGCCACGTTCGTGAGCGGTCCGAGCGCAAACACC
The DNA here is from genome assembly GCA_023334035.1 of Globisporangium okanoganense. Lineage (NCBI taxonomy): Eukaryota > Oomycota > Peronosporomycetes > Pythiales > Pythiaceae > Globisporangium > Globisporangium okanoganense. The sequence goes on along the minus strand of JAASFY010000190.1, from coordinate 30,805 downwards.
ACGAGCTCGCCCTTGTGTCTGTGTGCGAGGTCCACGAGCGTGTGCACAGCGTCGTTCTTGCGCGCAGCGACCAGGAGCGGCGACGACGCGTCGGGGGAGCCCGACATGCCGCCGAGCCCGTCGGGGCCGTGGCCGGGCCACCGTTCTTCGGACACGCTCGCCACGATCGCCTTGGACGCGCCGCTGTGCACGGGCACGTCCGTACGCCCGCACGCTTCAAGGATACTGTCAATATTGACACACATAGTGTTAGCAAAGTGAAAGCGGCTGTATTTGGTTGGGCATCTCAGATAGAGAATCGTACTGCGCGACGTTGTGGTTGGCCTGGTGCAGGTCGACGTTGCCAAAGACCGTGGTGACGCCCAGCACGGCCTCGCGCGGAAACGCGTGCAGCGCCAGCATGATGGCCACGGCGTCGTCCACGCCGGCGTCCGTGTCGATCACGAAGCGCGCGCTCGCGGTCGGCAGCGTCGTCACCATTCTCGTTCTCACTCTTCGCCTGGTAATGATGGTGATGATGGGAAATGAACGCATGAATGCATGAATTGCAAACCACAAGTCTCTTTTAACCAGCTGTGTCTCTTTTAACCAGACTTGTATTGGAAACGCATGAAAATACATTGCGACTACAGTTGTAATTTACACATTTGAGAGACAAAAAGAGCCCGAAAACAAACACAAATGTTCCGTGCTTTTAACTTGCCGTTTGTATCGACATTCCACGCTCCAATAAATAAAATAAAATAGGAAACATGTTAGAGCATGCCAAAATAAAAGACATATTCTTAAATTATTTAAACCAAAGGTGTCGTTTGTGACATGAGCAAAAACTACAGGTCTCTTTTAACCAACTGTGTCTTCGTTAACCAGACTTGCATTTATATTGAAAACGATACACGTCTCCTTTAACCAAAGGTCGGATCTGGCACGTGCGATTAAACAGACACACACGGCTACATTTTGGGTTGATTGACAAGCATCAAGTTCGTTAGCTCAGCGAGAGTTCAAGGAATAATGATAACCGTTTAGTGGGAGTACTTGGGCGATTGGGATACGAGGAGTCTACGTTGTCTAGCTGGCTATGAGTCTCTGTCATCAAGTCCCGCCCTCGCCCACGCGCATGACCACACACATAAATACCCAGATTTGCTCAATTCTACTTGTCCAGCAATGAGCGGATCTTGTCGGGTGTCGAGGCGTCCTTGAGATGTCGATTCCAGTACTTAAGTGCGTTCAGTAGCTGCTCTGGGGCTCCGCCGAGACACTGTTTGTGTTTCCAATGCGCCAATTCTTTCAGGCAGCGCTTGATCTAAAAGGCAGCTCAGTTAATTTGGATATGCCTGCCTCGTAGATGACAACCAAAAGCCCACCACGTCCGTTACGTGTTTATAACGTACTTTGATGTCGGACTTGGAGCAGAAGGCGCCGTCGCGACTGACGTGGTCGTAGAGCAGAATCGCGCCCGTCATCACGCGCAGGTGGTGTAGCACCACTCGTGGGTCCTTTGACCTAAAAAATCCAGACAGCAGCACAATTAATCATGAGACTCCCAGCGTCGAGCCACAAGTAACAGGGCTATAAGAAGATACTCACTTGAATGCCGAGATGGACGCGTGGTAGTAGTTGGCGATCTGCGCGATGATCGGCACCGCATTCGGGTCTTTGCCTCGCGAAGACTCGGTCGCCCGCACAAGCACCTTGAGCATCGGACAGTACTCCGCGACAAAGAACGAGAGCGCGTCCAGCGGCGCATCTGAGAATCTACAAAGCCCATGATAATAATGATAATAGCAATAGGTTAAAGAATTGAGTTCGAGTGGAAGAGGTACTGCATCTGTGCTCAAGAGTCATTGAGTCATCACCTCTCTAACTGGTTCGAGGTCGCGTTCACCGCCACCATCCTTCGGAAGTAGCTCAGGTCATTCTGAATCTCAGGCTTTGACGACTACGGACAAGGTGAAACCCAAAGCAAAGGTTGGTACATTCACTACTAGTCAGCCCACGAGACCAATCGCAAGACTGCAGCAAGCAGGCCCAAAACAGACCTTGATTTTGTCAAAGCACACGGCGAACTCGAGTAGGTTGGCGAGCTTCTCCATGGTCGGAGCCATGATCTTGCGCGTTTCTGACAATAGCATCATAGCCCAAGCAAAACGTTAAGAACTTCGTTGACTGTGGCCACAACAGATTATCGCAAAATCTTGCCTACCTTTCCTGCTCGAGAGCTGGAGCAGGTCATAAAAACTGCTTTCTGCATCACGTCAATGAGTGACAAGTAAGTAGCTGTCAGCTCGGTGAATCTGTATACTTGACGTACCAACTTTCAGCGAGACGTCGTAGGCGGCTCGCAGCGCATCGACATTTGGTGCGAGCGTCGAGATGAGTTCTCGCTTGAGCTCGTGATCGTGCGGATTTTGAAGCGACTAATAATGGCAACAAGTAGTAGATTTTGAGAGTCTGATGGTTAGTTTTTGGTTGTTAGGCATGCAATACAGATCTACGTAGTGTCAGCATCCAACCTTCTGGATGAGAGGCAGACAGCTTTGGTAATTTTGCATCACGCGTAGCGCATTGCGGCACCTCACGACGAGTTCGTCCGAGCCTAGGAGCAGCACTTCGTGCGAGTCCTGCTCTGCAAAGTCGACTGAAATCACATGAGCGAATAGGATTAAAGCTGTTAGACAAGCACAAGTCTCTCGTAAATGCAAACGTCATCAGTGCACCTACCTGCGAGGTGCTTGTCGCTGCTGCGGAAGTGGAAGCTAAAGATTGGAGGCATTATGGGGTGCTCGAATTGAAGAAGATGGTCGAGGGTGTCGTCGCCAAGAGCCTTAATTAATAGCCGAGAGCTGAGGGGAACTAGCGATTGCGATTGCGAGCAATGACCAAGCGCGTCTTGAAGTTGGGAATGGCGGCGTTACGGCAGCAGAGAGAGCTGTTGGTGGTGATGGCGCCTATTAATACTGACAAAGAGCTGCGACACTGGCCAAACGTTCCATCAGAGAAAAGGATTGGTGCATCTAATATCGTTTACACGCAATAATGGGATCGGTGGCGTAGGAGTGAGCCTGACGAGTTGGCTCGAATGCCTTTAGTTGTCAACGCGCACTTGCATTCCCTGAAACTCGTCTTCCGAGAACTACTAGCTCAGTCAAACGGCCTCCTCCCCCCATCAGCTCACGCGAAAACCTGAATGTTCTGCTGAGCAGAGCACCTGGCAATTCTCAAGATCGTATCCATGTCACCTGATTGATCTTCGGTCCTCTCAATCTTAATATACCAAAACTCGATCACCATATTCAACATTGTGATCCGGTTTGGTCGAAACGGTCACAACCATTTTCTATCATAATTATAATAGTCTGAAGACCAACGGGCTTTGCTGTTTTCTGATCTCTCTATGTGTCTCTCTCTCCTATCAACATCAGTTGAGTCTCGGAGGCGATGATATATGAGCTGCCGGTCGCTGGTCATGGCCGCCTCGAAGCAGATCTTCAACGACCTGAACCTCGTGATCCGCCTGAATCAGCACATCGAGGACCTCGCCGGCAGCGATGAGGCCACGGCAGCGCTGCTGACCAAACAGACGTCCTTCCAGGTGCTCACAGAGCTCGACGCGATTCACAACCCAGACGCCCGTGAAGACGCCCAGTTTGACCACCAGCGCGCCAGTTTCCAAGTCGAGGCAACCGAGGATGGGCCGGCATCCCACCTGCCGTTCCACCTGCAGGGCGACCAGGAGTTCAACAAGGCAGGCGCGGTTGCCGAGCGCCGTGCACTGCAGCGCTCCGAGGCCATCAGATCCAAGGTCTTGTTTTTCTGGGACGTCACGCGGGGCAAGAAGAAGGCCGAGGTCTCGCGCACGTCTTCAACTCTCGAGATCCTCATGAACACCACCGCCCAGGCATCTAAGTCCACAACCACCACCAGCAGCCTCAATGTGATCGAAGAGAGGGACTACATGGACATGATGCTGCTCATCTTCAAAGTGCTCCGCGACGATTTCGTTCTGAACCTGGCCCAGCTCCAGGTCCATTGCGACTGGGAGGTGGACAGCCACCACGGCAACGCGCTGGGCTTTGACCAATTTTTCTCAGCCGTCTTTGAGCTCGTGGACTTGTGGACGTGCGATATACTGGAGGCCACGTACACGCGGTTTCTCGAGCTACTCGCACGCCGCATCACGCTGCGCGTCATCGTCTTCCTGGACGACATGAAGCTCAAGCTCGCGCTCTCGGACAACTTTGACGACGTCGTGGTCGTCAAGGCCATCCCGCTGAGCACGATCCAGAGGTTCACGTCTGTAGCAAAAGTCGTTGAGAAGAAAGGCGTGCGAACGGTTGGGGACCTAGCGAACGCAGACCCGCAGATGGTGGAAAGAGAGCGACGCGAGTACGTGGAGCGCAACAATTTCTCGAAAGACAAGATCGGCGCCAAGCTCCAGCACCTTCTTGATTCTTTCCAGATGCTCTCGGAGCAGTTTGATCCTGGGAATCGCGACACGTACACGCTCAAGGACATGAAGCTCGTGCGTCATCACCATGAGGCCGATCCCAGTGTATCTGGTGGGAATGGGAGTCCAGGCAGAGGCGGACAAATGAACCGCCAGGCAGGTTCACAAGCTACTAGTGGCAATACATTCCCAGGCTCGTACCTACCAGGCTCGCACGGCAATGGCGCTGCGCCAATCTCAGCCTCAGCTCACAATCCAGCAGCTACTGTAGATCCAAACCTGCAGTCGTCGGCAAGAGGATCTTTGAACAGGAGCAACACGCGGCGGCTGAGCATCCACGACCTGAGCCAGGCCGAGTCCGGCCTCATCAACGCGCTCCGGTCCGCGTTCCTGCTCGAGAAGCGCATCTCGATCTATCGCAAGCACGACGCGGACGCCGTGCGTGAAGAGCTGGCCAAGTTCGGCGTCGACCCAAAGTCGCTCTCGGACCCCGAGGCCATGGAGAAGTACGGCGGCCTGTACGAGATGTTTGTGCTGCACGACGGCGAAAGCATCAAAACTTTGGCGCAGACCATGCTGACGCAGATCAAGCTCGAGCTGCAGGCCCATGGGGTTGTCGTGGACGATGAGGACGCCGAGTCGGCCTACGATGGCTTCTATGACTCCGTCGTGGCCACCAGCGGCGACACGATCGTCAAGGACGCGCAGGACTGGGTGGGCGAGACCGTCAAGAGCCAGAGTGTGGCCTCGTACATCAAGGCCGACTACCACGAGCTCAAGCCGCTGAGTCAGGTGACACTCATCGGCTCGCAGCCTGGCGACGAGGAGTTCGTGTCGCTGTTGTCGAACGATGATCAAGAAGACGACAATGAGGAAGATGAGCAGACGCTATTAGAAGACACCAAGTCAAAGAACGCGTCGCCCATCCAGCGCAAACCCAGCCAGATGCGCATCAAGCAGTTCGCGCCACCGCCCATCCAGACCAGCATTGCTCACTCTGTGGAGCATGGACAGGAGCATCACAAGCTCAAGGCTGAGCGACCAGCACCGACTCCCCCATCGCCCTCTTCTTCGTCTTCTGTTGCTGCTGTGAGTCCACGACGACGCAGTGGTCCGCGTATTGATCCAAAAGCCCATGAACCAGCCACGGGTGACGGTGCTAAGAAGCGAAAGAAAAGCAAGGAAGACCCGAACAGTAAGCGCCAGACGCACTCGCCTGCGGCTTCAGACCTGCACGGGCGACATAAGCGTCCACCTGCGGAGGACGAGGCTCCAAATGTGAACCTTCCTTCAGGAGAGGACGGTGGTGAAGAGCTGTACGCGCCATCGAGTGAGCATATCGTGTCATTAGACACTGATGAGTCAGATGTCCACAGCAGCGAGATAAAGACACTGATACCAGTCGTACCGGTTGAAGTGCGTCAATCGGAGAAGGACGATAATGTCTCCCGGAGAAGTTCATCCCTGTCGCTCAAGACAATCAAGTCTAAGTCGAATCTCACGGTGGACACTTCCAACGACCTCAAAGGTAGCGACACCACGAACAACGACGTGGATCGCGAGGCACAGGGCGTCAAATTTGGCTACGACGATGAGCCCCCACCGGTAGCGGATCCCGAGCCAATTGAGCAGGACATGTACGTCCCTCTCTCTCTCTATCTATCTCTGTTGAGCTCCTGAGCAATGAGGTGTCTAACAGTGTTGGACACTTTTTTCTGATTTTGAAATGACAGTATCGTGGAGCTGGTGCCAAAGATCCCCAAGATCGTCCTCGGCACTGGTGCAGACGGCGTCAACATCCCAGTGGCAGCACGATACATCCAACTGCTGGGTCTGGGGACTGTGCTCACTGCCAACGACGAAGACGGACTCTACCAGCTGCTCCAGTCGGACGACGGCAAGGACGTCGACCTGGTACGAAGTGGTTTTTCATTGGCATTCTCACCACGGTGGAGCTCGCAGCAACTGATCTCTTTGATACGTTGTGCCTCTATTCCCAGGTCTGCTTTGACATTGGCAGCCAGCTGGACGTGGCCATCGAGAAGCTCCTTCGACTGCAAGCCCAGGTCGGCAGGCGCGTGATCGTGCTCGGAGGCGACGTGAACGAACCAGAAAGAACCAAATGCGTCGCTGACGAGTGCCTCGCGCTCGGAGCCATCTACTTTGCGACTCTACCCATCAATTTCCCCGCACTACGTACAGAGATTCTCGCCTTCTTTGAGAAATCGACCCAACCGTTCATCATGAGGCAGCGCAAGACCGCGACCAGCAGTAGCGGCGCTGCGGCCGCCGCGTTCAAGATGGCAAGTCGCTCCATCGGCGCCGTGAGTCTCTTTGGGATGCACGACGTGGGCCGCAAGCTGTCGACGCCGCTGTCCTACGCCAACATTGCCAAATCGCCCAAGCGTAAGCCCACAAACCCAGGAGGCTCGCCTCTCTCGCTGCCTCCGGGTACGCCCACGGCCTCAGCCGTTACCAGTGGCTCGCCACGAGGAGCTCATGGCCACCTGCCGTCGCTCGTGAAAGAGGTCACGAGCCTCATCCACCTCAAGGCCCTGGACGACATCCGCGCCTCCGAGGCCACGCCAGCACTGATCCCGACGTCGCCGCGGTCGCTCAAGTCCTACAAGAACTCGTCGCCGCGGCTCTCGGTCGCGCTCAAGAAGATGATGCGATAGCTGTAGTGAGAAGCGACGCCAACTCTGTGGAATCTAATATTTATTAAGCAATCTCCTACACACGATGCATTGTGGATACGACGATTCGACTCTCTAGCCCGTGTTGTGCTTGATTTTGAGCGGCTTGTCCCCGTAGATCCGCTGGAAGATTCCGAGCGCAATGTCCACCACGTTGAGGTGGAAGAGCATGGTAAAGTGGTCGAGCCAGTAGCGGTAGCTGCCCCAGAGATATGAGAATGTGGAGCCACTGCTGCTGGTGGCCCCGTCCCCATTAAGGTTGTTGGCATAGAAGGACGAGTGGCCCTCGACGGCGTACTTACCCATGATGGAGAAGCGGTCCCGCGTGGAGCCGCCCAGATCCTTGTTGAGCGCCCGGATCATGTTGTTCGTGCGGAAGACGAAGAGCATGTCGCGCGGCAGCTGCTCCAAAAAATCCGTCACCTAAAAAAAGGGTCAAACGCACCACAGCCAGTCATTTTAGTACCCACATTTGTCAATCCCAGTCGAACAGGACAACTTACATTGGAAAACTGGAGCTTCTTCATGTCCACGAGCAGCTCTTCGCGCTCCTTCTCGGTCATGGACGTGGCCAGCGGACTGGAGCTCGTGATCGTGCGGTACGTGAAGAGCAGCGGGAGGTATTTCGCGAACTCGCCCACGTTCAGCCGCCGTCCGCAGTCGTCCAAAAGCTTCGTGTCGCGCAGCAGCATGGCGCGCCACAAGTCGCAGTAGGTCTTGCGAAAATTTTCGTCCAGTTCTCTATAGAGTCCGTGGTCCAGTAGCACGAGCTGCTCCTTGTGTTTGGCCTGCGGGTCCGGGTTCGGCCGCACAAAGATGTTGCCTGGGTGCGGGTCACAGTGCACGAAGCCGTGGATAAACACCATTTCGCTGAACACTTCGCACAGAATGCGCGCGACGTGCGACGGCGCGAGTCCGAGCTTCTCGATCTCGTCGACCTGCGATATCTTGGGCGCTGATATAAACTCCATGGTGAGCACGCGCGTGGTGCTGAGCTCGTCGTACACCACAGGCACGTGGACGTTTTCGTTGCGCGCGAGCAGCGTTGCAATGCGCCGGCTGTTGCGCTTTTCGTTCTCAAAGTCGAGCTCCGAGTGCAGCGCAGCTTCGAACTCGGGGAAAAGCCACTGCACTTGCACGTCTGGAAAGAAGTACTCGGTGAGCTGCGCCGCCCACTTCATCACGCGGATGTCGGCGCCCATCTGCATGGAGAGCTTAGGATACTGCACTTTAACCGCCACGGTACGTCCTTGCATGTCCACTGCGCGATGCACTTGTGCGAGCGAGGCCGCAGCGATCGGTGTCTCGTCGAACTCGCGGAAGAGCTCCTGCCAGGGCCTCTTAAGCTCGCGCTCAATCGTCTGCATGGCCTCCGCGAAGCTCACGGGCCGCGCGCGGTCCTGCAAAGCGGCGAGTGTGTCAGTGATCTCCTTGGGCAAGCCGTGGTTCATCGTCGCGATCTGCTGGCCGAACTTGGTGTAGATGCCGCCGTTGGCCAGACAGAGCGACAGGATGCGCTGCGCGATGCGCATGTTGAGCTCCTGGAGCTTGGGGCGGTACTCGGGCGCCTCACGCAGCGTGCCCCGGAGATTCTTGCGGTAGTCCAGCACGGTCTCGGCGCCGGTCGCCATCACGCGTGCCGAGCGCGACAGAATGTTTCTAATACATACACACATCACAGCAGACAATGCGTAGCGATGGTTAAACAATGGGGGTAATGGAGATCTTGGTGTGTGGCGTGATGGTCACGCACGCGTTCATGTGGTCGACGGCGTAGAGGGATCCGGAGAGCATGGCTACGGACGCGAGCGCTCTGATGGCGCGGCGGCCTGCGATGGAGGACGCGGCCATAGGGACGACAGCGTCTGTGGTTGGAGGCTTGCGGAGCTGGCGGCGGATGAACTTGTGAGCAACTAACTGGGCTGGAACGCTGACGAATGTGCAGATTGATGACTCACAACATCACTCTGTGCCAATCAACAATCATTCAGATCAAGCCAAAATACCGTTTGTTGGGTCACACTCACCTTGTATTTTGCGTTGCAGCATTATTTGGACAATAGAAAGGTCAATTTTACTTGAAATAACGATGATACTTAAATACAGAGGTATTTTTATAGAGAGGGTAATTATGACCCATACGTCAGTAAATGGGATTCAATGTCACTCAAGCGGGGCAGTAATTACACGCATGATCTTTTTTCGACGAAAGCCAATCCGACAGCCTGTCGATGGAGTGGCTCTTTGGCAGCGGGGACGCCGCGAAGGACGCCGCCAAGCTCGACGCGAAGCTCTCGGCGTCCACTGCGCAGGGTCGCAGTGCGCCCGCAAGGGAGGACGACTCGCTGGCCAAGAAGCGCGGCAACGATCACTTCAAGCGCCGCGAGTTCGACGCCGCGGCGCGCGAGTACTCGCTCGGCATCGACGCGCAGCCCACGGCGACGCTCTTCAGCAACCGATCGGTACATGTAGCTGCTCATTCTATGGTGTATGTTATGTATACATACAATACTACGCTAACATGTATGAGCACTGGATGGCTACATAGGCCGCGTACTGCGCGCTCGAACGCTTCGATGCCGCGCTGAAGGACGCCGACGCCGCCATCGCGCTCGACCCGACGTGGGCCAAGACGTACTCGCGCAAGGGCAAGGCCCACTACGGCCAGCAGAGCTACAGGAAGGCGGCAGACGCTTACGCAAAGGGGCTCGAGATCTGCCTTAAAGGCGCCGTGGGCGAGGCGCAGCAGCGCGACGCCGAGCTCGAGTGCGTTTGCGTTCAGCTGATCCTGTCATTATCATACTGCAGTGTTGATAGATGTGTTATGGCTAACAATGTCGATGGGTGGTGTATTGCGTTGCGCTATGTTGTTATGTATGATTAGAGCACTGAAGCGGCAGACTGATAGCCAGGCGGAGGCGTATATCCGGCTCATGGAGGAGAACAGCCAGTTCAAGGTGTGGATATTTATCTTTGTGAGCCTTCGTTATGAGAGGCTGGGTTATGTTTTTTTTCTAATCTTATGTTGGACTTTGTAGCGGCAAATCGAAGACTACCAGCTCATGTTTGGCGACTGGACCAAAAAGGAGATGTGACCAGTGTTATTTCATCATCAAAATGGCGCACGTGTCATGAATTTCAATCCCATTGTCATTTATGAGCTTTGTGCTGCAGTTTGTTGTGATTCCCCATGAGTAGTTGCGTCAGTTGGCGCTGCTTCTTCTTGTTCTCGCGCTGCTGCTCGTCGCGCTCGCGATAGAACTCGGGGTCGGGGACGCCGCTCGCCCAGACGTGGCGGCTCAGGTGCAGTTTGTCCACGCGGACGTCCGGTGTCTCCCACGTGTGGACGCTCTGGCTCTGCGTCTGCACCTGCGCGACACTCCTGCCGGCCAGTTTCGAGATCCTAGCGAGCTGATCCGCTGTTATCAGCGCGTCGCTAGCTGAGATGGTCGCTGTTATGTAAGACGAGGACTCGAGCACGAGCTTCACTTTCTTCCCAAGCTGGATCAGGAGATCTCGACATTGTCGACAGCGCTCCATACCGGCCTTGCGGTGCGCTTCAGAGCTAGTGCTGATCCCATCGATAGCCTGGGAGGTCGCAAGGTTCGTGATGCGAGTGTTGCAGCTCTTGATGGCGATTGCGAGCACTTCGGTGAACGCGGCTGTGAACGCGGCTTTCGTGCTTTCACTGGAGCTGCTGCTGGTATTGAAAGTGAGAACCAGAGCCTCGATTTTCGTCAACAGAGTGCTAGCAAGGCCGTCAGGGAGCCCAGGCACTGGTGTCACTGCTGCTGCAGAAGACGAAGGTTTCTTGGCGATACTCTCGTGTACTTTTCCAATGTCTTCATTTGCATATTGGTCGTCTTCAAAGGATGGCGAAGATTGTTGGCGCTGTGCTGCAATTTGTTGTACACGATAGCAATAAATCGGTGTTCTTGGTGCACTCTGGGCGCAGGAAGACAGTGGGGGTTTGCTGCAAAAGCAGATCTGGCAGCGAGTGAGGATGGCTCGCAACTCTCTCTCTTCGATGCAAAGCAGCGACAGCGGGTCCACGAGAGAAGATGATGACGTCGAGTCTTCGTTTGGAAAGAGCGTCTCGAGCGGAATTGATGCTGAAAATGCTTGTGAAGCGCTCTCTTCTGCGTCGAGATCATCTTCACTCGCGCACCTTAGAATCAGCTCTCGAGTGTCCACACACGCTGTGAACTGAAAACTGAAGCTGCTCGTCGCCGAGTCGGGGGTGGATTGAACCTCCGCTTCAGTATCCGAATCGGCATCCATTGGATTACCTTGTGGCTCCAGTGGCTGTTCACCCAATGGTGTAGTGCTACTGTCGTTTGGTTGAACAGCCATGATGCCTCGCAAAATCGTCAGCGAGATGATGTCGTCGTCCGCGAGAAAATCGAGAACGCATCGAAGGATCTTGCGGTCAGGTTCAGAGAGAAAGGTAGGGCTTTGCTCTGGCTCATTATCATCATCCTCGGCGTCGTTATAGTCATCGTCGCCCCTGGTGATGAGGACTGCCTCGATTTCTCTCCTTGTGACTGGTTCTCCAACTGCTTGGACTTCAATTTGAGCGAGGAATGTTGCGAGTCCTCCTTCAGCGACTGGGGCGATTGGTTCAGCTGCTGATGTTGTATCCGCTTCATCACCGCTGTCATGGCTGCACGACGAAAGATTAGCATGTCCTTCAAGCAGGATGACGCTCTGAATAATTTCATATGCCGCGCTCGTACTTGATCCTGTGGAGGGCTCCAGACGACTGGGAGAAACCGCCATTTCAGACCTACGCTTGAGCAGACCCGCTTCTTCTACATTGATCTCTGGACCAATCTCAATCGCGCAGACGTGCTGCAGTGGGTCAAACGCTGGCGGCGGACTTGTATTTGCTTTGGGCTCTGCATCCGATGTTGCTGGGACAAAGTAGAACACATTGAGGCGCTTTTTTTCTCCATCGTTCTCTTCACTCTGGATCACTGGATCGTGTATACAGAGTCGAAAGTCCTGGAGAAAAACCTGGAAGAAGGCATCTGATGCCAATAAACTGCAGCTCTGGCTGCCCACCATAGTCTGTTCATCTGCGTCCGGATCATTTCTCCATCGATTGAGGTCCTGAAAGTGCAGCTGCCACGTTGGGAGGAACTGCTCAGCGCCCAGGCATCCATTGCAATGGCAGGACTTTGGGATCCCACCCTGTTCTGGCGGGGCGCCACTGGGGATGCGGTGGTTCTGAAGCAGCTTCTGTCGCTTGCGCCACTTTCTGAAGGCACTTTTGACGGAATCGGGTACTGTGAGTGCGTACAGCACCAGTGGCTGCTGGGCTTTTGTCGTCTTCTTCTTAATCTTCTTCTTGATCTTGCCTGCGTCAAATACGGTAGTGCGGATTGGGTCTTCTATTCGAGGTCTCGTGATCCGCACGCCGGTCACACTGCGCACGATGCGCTGCTGGTTGAACTGGTTCGCGTGAGCAAGCGCCGCCAAGAGCGCGATCGTGCTCGACGCAGTATCTCTTCTGTACAGGAAGCGCTTCGTCAGAACCGAGAGCTTAACTGGGAGCTCTTTGTTTGTTTGTTTTATTTGCTGGACTTGTGATGACGTGTTCTTGTCGTCATTGCCAGTGTAATGGGACGCCAAAGACTGGCCGAGGATCCTCTGCACCTGGGGGAACTTGACAGCCAGCAGCGTGAGCGACTGCAGGATGGGCTGCTGGTCGCACGCAGCTGCTGCAGCGGCGTTAGCAGAGAGCAGGTCGCCGCAGAGCTCATCCAGCGTCTGCTGTAGTTCAGCTTCCATGCTGATGTCGTCGCGGCTTCTTGCGTCACGCATGTTGAAGCTGAATGTTAGAGTGGACCACTTTATACCAGGTAAAATGGAGCCAAATGGCGTAACCCACTTTATGTAAGCTCATTTTTCTTCAAATGGCGTGACCCACGTTATATGAGTCTGATTTTTCTGCATGGACATGGCTTGTCCATGCGCATGTCTTTACGAAGCCCACTTGACGACTGCGGCGTGTCACTGGCTGCTGAAGAGAGCCATAAGATTCCCCCCGGTCGCTTGAAGAGCTCATTCCTCAACAAGCGCCCACAGCACCAAGAGCTTCACACCACCTCACCACCTACCTCACCACTACAATGGCCAAGCTCAGCATCAAGAACGTCGAGCTCAAGGGCAAGCGCGTGCTCATGCGCGTGGACTTCAACGTGCCGTTCGCCAACGGCGCGATCTCCAACCCGCAGCGCATCGACGCGGCGCTGCCGACGATCCAGTACGCGCTCGACCAGGGCGCCAAGTCGGTCGTGCTCATGTCCCACCTGGGCCGTCCGGACGGCAGCGTCGTGGCCAAGTACTCGCTCGCGCCGGTCGCCACGGCGCTCGCGGCGAAGATCAGCCGCCCCGTGACGTTCCTGCACGACTGCGTGGGCGCCGAGGTCGAGGCCGCGACCGCCAACCCGGCGGACGGCTCCGTGTTCCTGCTCGAGAACCTGCGCTTTCACGTGGAGGAGGAGGGTAAGGGCAAGGACGCCGCCGGCAACAAGGTCGTGGCCTCCAAGGAGGACGTGCAGAAGTTCCGCGCGAGCCTGAGCAAGCTGGGCGACGTGTACGTGAACGACGCGTTCGGCACGGCGCACCGCGCGCACAGCTCCATGGTCGGCGTGGACCTGCCGATCAAGGCTGCGGGCTTCCTTCTAGACAAGGAGCTCGTGTACTTTGCCAAGGCGCTCGAGTCGCCCGAGCGCCCGTTCGTGTCGATCCTCGGCGGCGCTAAGGTCGCGGACAAGATCCAGCTCATCATGAACATGCTCGACAAGGTGGACGAGATGGTCATCGGCGGCGGCATGGCGTTCACGTTCAAGAAGGTGATCAACAAGATGGAGATTGGCAGCTCGCTCTACGATGAGGAGGGTGCCAAGATCGTCGAGGCGATCGTCGAGAAGGCCAAGGCCAAGAACGTGACGCTCCACCTGCCGACGGACTTTGTCATCGCCGACAAGTTCGCGGCCGACGCGACCACCAAGGTCGTGACCCAGGAGGAGGGCATCCCGGCCGGCTGGCTGGGCCTGGACGTCGGTCCACAGTCCCAGGACGCCTTCGCGGCTGCGATCGTCAAGGCCAAGACCGTCGTGTGGAACGGCCCCATGGGCGTTTTTGAGTTTGACGCGTTTGGTATGTTTTTTTCTTCTCGTGTGTCGTTATGGCTATTACGCTGGTTTATTTGTACTGACTGTGTCGATTGTTCTTTTTCAATAATGACAGCGAGCGGCACGAAGACCGTGATGGACGCCGTTGTGAAGGCCACGACCACGGGCGCTACCACAATCATCGGCGGCGGCGACACGGCCACGTGCTGCGTCAAGTTCGACACGGAGGACAAGGTGAGCCACGTGAGCACGGGCGGCGGCGCCAGTCTCGAGCTGCTCGAGGGCAAGGTGCTGCCGGGCGTCGACGCGCTCTCGTCCGCCTAAGCCGAGCCAGCGTTATGTGGCGAAGAAGAAGATAAGCTGCGTCATATCCGTCCGGTGAAGCACACAAAATTTAAATGTGAACACGAAAGAAAAAAATCGCACGTGGCGAAGAGCTCATTTATACATACGCACACTGCCGTCAGATAGCGAGAAGCAATGTGATGAACAAGTGGGGGCTGCAACAAGCTATCCATTCATTCATATATCCATCATAATGATGATCGACGCCTGCTCTACTCACTCGCTGAGAGCAGACGCGCAAATCATGTGTACTTACTTACACCTCGGTCGCCGAGTAGGAGCTCGAGTATTCGATCTGGTCGAAGCCCGTCATCGCACTATAATTATTGTACTGCTGCTGGGACTCGGCAAAGTCGCGCTCGACCTTGGTGCTGTTCCAGTCCTCCATCTCGCGCTTGTAGCGCGCGCGGTCGATGCGCTCCTTCTCGACGAACGGCGCCTTCTGCTCGTCCGTGGCCTTCGACCAGGCTTCGCCGAGCTGCTTGGAGATCTCCGTATTCTTCATGTCCTGGTGCTCGGCTTTGATGCGCGGTCGCATGACCTGGCTGTAGAAGAGGAACGACGACGAGGCGCGCTTGGGGGCGTCCGGGTGCTTCTTCGCGCGCTTGTTAGGCACGCGCAGTGGCCCATCGTACGAGGCCATCTCCTCCTCGTAGCGCTGCTTGTCGGACTCGGCGGCGGCTTTCCACGGCAGCTTGTCCTCATCGGTCATCTTGGCCCAGGCGTCGGCGATCGCGCGCATCACGTCCGTGACCTTGGAATTGTCGGGCATCGTGGCCTTGATCTCCTCGCGCTTGTCCATGGAGAAGAGGATGTAGGGCGACTTGCCGCGCTTGGGCGCGCCGGGCGCCTTCTTCTGCAGGCGCTTGCGCTTCTTGCCGTCCTTGGTGAGCGGCACCCATGCGGAGCCTTCGGACGCGGCGGCGAGTGGCTCCATCTTGCTTCTCTTCGGCGGCTCTTGGCTCTTGGCGTTCGTTCACCTCGCTTTTCTATGCTATACTCAAATCGAAGCAAATCGAAGAATGAAGGATAATGTATGCCATACAAAAACGCTGTGGAGCGAGTGGCTGCTGGCGTTTCTTTGAAAAGCTTCTCCATTCTAGAAAACGGGTCATCTCTCCTGTTTTGAGCTTTGAAAGACTATGTAATTTCAATTTTAGGGAGAGGTGACGTGATCAGCCAATCAGCGTGCAGTATTCAAAACCGAATCTAAAAAAAACAAAAATTCAAAAAATGCGCGCCAAAGACTTGACCGTCACGCCATGAAGGCTAAACAGCTCCAGTGTACGAGCCACAACACTACAGTGATTAGATACACTTACACGACTCTAACGTCACGCCATACTGTACACGCCTCCATCGTTGAGCGTCTCCCTCTCTTCGCTGCCCGAGCTGTCGTCGCTCTCCGCTTCTCTTCACTCGAAACCCAAGAAAGAAAGCAAAAAAAGAAATCTCTTTTCTAGAATGATGTATGCTTTATAGTAGGTTTCTCTTCTCTATTGGCTGAAAATATACCTCATTTTCCGCCAATCACCGCTCACTTGCTGGCAATCCCACCGCATTCAACACCAGCAACAACACCAACAAGAGACACACGACGAAGCAAAATGGCCAAGCACCACCCGGACCTGATGATGTGCCGCAAGCAGCCGGGCGTGGCGATCGGCCGCCTGTGTGAGAAGGACGACGGCAAGTGCGTGATCTGCGACTCGTACGTGCGCCCGTGCACGCTCGTGCACATCTGCGAGGAGTGCAACTACGGCTCGTACGAGGGCCGCTGCGTCATCTGCGGCGGCCCGGGCATCTCGGACGCCTATTACTGCCGCGAGTGCACGCAGCTGGAGAAGGACCGCGACGGGTGCCCCAAGATCGTGAACCTCGGCAGCTCCAAGACTGACCTGTTCTACGAGCGGAAGAAGTACGGGTTCAAGAAGCGATGAGCTAAGAGAGCGAGCAACACAACAGAGACGAGTGCCAGAGAGGACAAGGCAGAGCGCGACGAGAGCTCTTCGCAGCGCGCTTTTAAGAGGAAGCTCAGGTAGGAGAGTGTCGGCGTTTGTTCTGTTCGTGTGTGCGATTACGACGGAGTACTAATTAACGAGATCTTGAAAGGATCCATTGACGGCGCTTTTGTAA
Source organism: Globisporangium okanoganense (assembly GCA_023334035.1). Classification (NCBI taxonomy): domain Eukaryota; phylum Oomycota; class Peronosporomycetes; order Pythiales; family Pythiaceae; genus Globisporangium; species Globisporangium okanoganense. Next base: position 14,033 of record JAASFY010000190.1, on the reverse strand, counting down.
CTCTTCACCTTTTTGCGGTCACATGCGATGAGACTCGTCTCGTCATGCAACGGGGTGGCCTGGGGTGCATTAACAGTTTGTATAATGCGCGTCTCTGAAATTAATTGCAGCCGCGCCGCACTAGCCGCACGCAAGAACACACCAGGCATCATGAAAAGATATCCGGATACGATGTAAGCTTTGCGTTCAAAACTCTTTTTCCTTATGAGATTATTCGAGCTAACTTGTGCGTGAGTGTTGAGTGCAGACTTGCAGTTCGTGGTCAGCGTCATGCAAAACACTCATTCAAGCAAACGAGCCGAGTCAAAGATAAATGGCAGGTAGAGTCTGAAAGGCTCTCTTGGTTCTCTACCAGTGGCTATTACTGTGGGTATCATGCAGTACTTGCCAATAAGCAAGTCTTATCTCTAGGATCTCTATCTAATTGCCGGTCTGCCTATATCAGTATATTTCGTAGTGCTTGCAGCCGCCGGTGATCTTGAGGCACTTGGTGGACTCAAAGATGCTGAAGAGGTTGGTCATGACGGACCAGACGAGCGCGAAGCAGTAGTAGAAGATCGTGATCGCGCCCATGACTTTGCCGAAGCCGCCGTGGCGCTTGAGCTTCTGGATCTGCGCCTTCTGCGCCGGCAGCAGCAGCAAGAAGCAGAGCGCGAGCAGCTTCATGGCGTACAAGATCAGAATCGTGATGGTCACGTCTCGCCGCACAGCGTGCGTATCGTTGAGAATGTCGTCGTTGTAGACCTGGGAGGCCGCGTTGACGTTCTTCGTGATGGTATTGGCGAACGGGTCCGAGAGGTTGTTGACCGTGGTCATGGATCCGTAGATCGCGCCCTCGTTGCCCTCACCGGCGAGCTCTACGACCACAAAGGACGCGATGATGAAGCTGATGTACGCCGGCACGTTCTCGACGATGGGCAGACCGAGCCAGAACCACTGGCTGCGCACGACGTCCCAGGTCGTGAGTCGTGCACCAGATATGTAGTGCAGTGCAGCGAGCCAGTGGTTGCGAGCCGTGCTGCTGCTGCGTTGACTCGCTCTCTCCGTCTTGCTGAGGATGTTTCGTCGTCGCTGCTGCGTGCTGGTGGCGCATGCTGATGCTGCAAATGAGTGGAAATCCGCCGCCACCCATTACGAATTGCAACGTTCTCGTGGCTCCGACAGCATTGGTTCGGCGCTCCATGTGATCATTCAAAGTCGCCTGGTGCCATTCAGTCAGTCAGTTCGCGCGTGACATGTCTCGATCGCGATGCTGACGAGGTCCAGCGGCGGAACGCGAACAGTGGGGTAGAGAACGAGCGACTTGACGACCGTCTATTGAGCCATAGACGACGCACACTCTCTGCACAGAGACGCTGGCTTAACCAATGTGGGAGGAAGGCTATCCCATTCGCACCCTATAGAACGAAGAGCCATGTGCTGTGCGCATGGTGCGCTGTTGTGTGTGAGGGCCAACGTGTACCGCTCAGCTGAAGAGAGTAGCGACCATAAGGAAGGTCGTCTGTATGTCTTCTGCTTGGGGCTGATGCGGTGGGGATGCGCGCGTCCTCATTCGTCTGCAAAAGATCGCTTGCTGCCCATCACGATATGATATCTCATGACGGATGGTTGGTGGTGACGATTGCATCATAATTCGGTATCGGGTTGCAGCACGAACTGCTCGTTTAATGAGGACACAGTTGTTGACGGCAACTTGCTCGTCCTCATATGGTCGCTCCATGCAATGGTCGGCGCCGCCAATACTGCCGACTCTCGATCGGCAAGATGCACTGAGCGCGCCGACGCTCCATGACTCATGCATGTTTGCTCACGTTATCGCCGCAGTCGGTGCCTTGACGTTTGACTCGATGTCAGGACACCGCTATGCAGCCACCTCCACATGTGGCTTACGACGCCCGCAATGAAGCTAACCAACCTCACGTCAGTCACCACACTCACGCTCGCCTCCATTTGGCATCGACATGCAATCGATAAGTTTGAGCGAGATGCTCGGCTTCGACTCCAACCCAGGTTGGTGCAGCATCCTCTTCTCCCTTTGTCGAGCTGTCCATGCTCAAGTCACAAGCGATTTCTGACTGTGCATACATAAAGAATCTAAACAACAGGCCATGATCATAGAGAACGACAAAGCACAGCCCACACGCTCGCTCACACACAAAGAACGCACTGTACTGCTTGCATTACAACAGACCACCACATCAACCACTCAAGTCCAGATGTACTCACCCAACTCACTCCAGCGTCAGCTCTCGGTCTATTGTGAGCGAGAGCGGCGGCGAGCACCCGATGCTGCCGTACGAGCGCTTGTTTGCCGCGTCCGGGTCGCGCAGCAGGTACTCGTGGATGAAACTCAGGAACCGCAGCGCGTACTCGGCCGGCGGCAGCGCCGTAATGCTGCGCTTGTCGAGCACGACGGAGAGCAGGCAGTTCTGCACCTTCCAGCCAAAATTGTAGTGCTGCAGGATGTCGACGAAGCCCAGGTAGTACACGGTCTTCTGGTCCTCCGACACGACGGCGTTGTGCGCGAGCGTGTCGAGCGTGAACGGGTCCAGCGGCGCGTGGAAGTGCCGGATGCCGAGCAGACAGCTGTAGTCCATGATCCCGAGCTCCTGGAGGAAGCCGCAGTCGCTCGTGACCTGCGCCAGCAGGTTGGCGCGCGTGGTCGAGTTCACGCGCAGCGAGGCGCGGCGCGAGACAAAGTCGTTGTCGTGACGGAGCGAGCTTCGCGAGCTGCCTCGACGCAGCAGCGGCTGGCTCTCGCTCGTGCCTCTGGTGAAGCTGGTATTGAGGTACCGGAGCTCCGCGTCCAGCGCTGCCTCAGTGGAGTGCGACACTTGCTCGCCTTGCTCCTCGCCTTCGCTGTTGCTGCTGCTGCTGTTGCCGACAATGTCCACGAACGAATGCCGCTCGTGGCGGTTCCACCGCGGGGTCGGGATGCGCTCTTCCTGGTGCCGGAGGTTTGACTGGTGAAAGATGCCTTTGAGGTCGTAGCGCTCGTCGACGGGTCCGTCAGGAAAAACGTTCTCCATCACGACGAAGAACATTTTGTTCCAGCCGACCGGCAGCTGCATCGAGTGGCAGCCGAGGAACCGACAGAGGAGCGAGTTGGGCTGTTTGAGGATGTACTGGTGGTACAGCGGGAGCACGGTGAGCAGGAACGAGTGCTCCCACTTGGTCATGGTCTTGACGAGGTACTTGCGGTCGCTCGAGAAGTAGAAGAGCATGCCCGACTTGCCCTCGGACGCGCGCTCGAGCAGCGTATCTGCGAACGACTGCTCGTACATGAGGTTGTCGATGCCGCACACCTCGCGGATGTTCTGGAAGATCTTGGGTGCGTAGTCCGTGAAGCCCAGTTTCTCGTAGTACCGGTACTCGCCGTTGTACACGGTCGTTGCGAGGCGCTTCTTCTCATTGTAGAGTAGCCGTGACGCGTCGTTCTCCTCCATCTGCAGCAGCGACAGCGACGCCATCGCGTTGCGGTCCATCGAGTTGGCGCGCGAGCGGCTCAGCAGCGGAGACTTGAGGCTGTCAGGGCCGCCACCACCACCGCCTGCGCTCGCTGAGAGCGGCGGCGTCTCGTTGATACTACAGCAGATGCCTGCCGTCGTGTACCTCATCAGGTCCTTCCGCAGCGCGGCGCTGAAGTGCTCAGTGCTCAACGGCGCGTCGCTGCTGCTGCCGTTGCTGTTGCCGCGCTCAGCCTTTGGCAGCGCGTTCTCGCTCGAGCGGTTCTGGTACAGCTCCGTATTAAGCACCCAGACGACGAGCAGCAGCACGGGATACGAGCCAAAGACAAACACGAACGCGACATCGATGCGCTGCGCCATCTCGCCCTGGAAGTTCTGCAGGTAGCTCGCGTAGTACAGGCCACCACACGCCGACCAATAGCCTCCGTAGATGAGCAGGTATCGGTAGTACTGGATCAAATTGCGGCGCTTGGCGCGGTACGTCACGTCCAGCTGGCGCCGCACGAAGCGGAAGCTCGCGAAGAGCAGCACGCTGAGCGAGAGCGCGAAGATGCCGATGATCTCACCGTAGAGGAAGACCCAGTTCGCCTGGTTGATGGTCGCCGCGGCGGGCGTGCGCTTGAGCCAGCACATGTTCATCGCCGAGACGCCGTAGAGGCGGCGCTGGTAGACCACGAACGCCGAGACGCCGCTAAAGCTCCAGACGCTGGTAGTTATGTAGTTGTCGGGACGATATGTTAGCCGCCAATAGATAGAGATGCGTGGCATTACAGTAAGTTGATAGACGCTTAAGCATGGACGTACATGGAGTGGTAGGTCCAGGATTTGCAGTTGTAGCCCATCCAGGGGTTCACGAGCGCCACGAACAGGTCGAGCGAGAGCATGAGGTACCAGCCAGCGCTCGCAAAGAAAAAGAACTGCGTGCACGTAATAAACAGATGCGTCAGTAAACATCAATAGCCTTCTTCACGTGTCGTATACACTGAGCTGCTATTTGTACCTGGTTAAACGAGGCCATGACTGCGCAGTTGTCGTGCTGTACACATTTATGAGAGAGAGTGTGTTAATGGGCCAAGCACACTCCATAGACCACTCAATCACAGTGCACAAGACGCACACGTACCACGCCTTCGATGACGTACGCGACGACGAAGCCAAGCGAGACCATGAGTCCGCACGCGACCTGCCAGACGACCACGTCCGCCGCCGGGTGCTGCGCCTTGATGTTGGGCACGAAGAAGTAGGAGAGCAGTACGAGCAGATGCACGAGCACGCCCACGACACCCGCCACCATGTACATCTCGGCCGTCTGCGCGAACGAGAGCGCGTCGTAGTCGCTGCTCATGGCTGTGGACCCAGGCGTAGAGAGCAGCAGCAGAGAGATAGTGGAGAGATCGCGCCTTGTCTGACTTGTCTGACTTCGCCTTGGCTTCGTTGCGCATGAGATAGATGTGAGGAGCGCAATAGTCCACATGTGCAAGGAGAATAGAATCAGAAATTAGGGCTACGAAAGTAGCATTTGTATCTATATTTGTAATAATACAAACTGAATGTGTCATTTCCGTGATTATTTCAAACAAAGTCTGATAACCAAACCTGAGAATCGAAAATCACACGATCTTGAGCTCCACGTCGTGCTCGTGCTGTCCACTGGTGGTCATGCTGGCGTCTGTGGGCTCAGCGTAGCAGGCGTAGGTAGTGAACTTGGCGCGGCAGATGGGGCACCGGTCGATCTCCTCGAGGCACGTTCGGCAGACGCAGAAGTGTCGGCAGGGCAGCAGCACGGCCGCGATCGCGCCTTCCAAGCAGATCGCGCACTCGCCCGCCGTAGCGTCACGGGTGCCGAAGATCTCCTGTAATGTTGACATTAACACCAGCAGATCAGCAAGTGCGGTGTCTGTGTGCGTGCGTGTATACTGCAATTGGTACTCACCTGCGGCACGTACACGTTCGAGCGCGTGAACGTGAGCCTCTTGACGACCACGGGCATCAACTTATCGGTCTTTGCTGGCGTCGGAAGAAAATCGATCGCCACGCACTGGCAGATCACGTCGTCGTCACTTCTCCTATTTCCTGTCAGCTTGCCGTTCGACAGCTTTGCCAGCAGCAGCGAGCTGTTCGCCTTAAGCTCCGACTCGTGGCTTTCAAAGAAGTCGAGCGAGCCAACGAGCACCACTGCGCCATAGCGAGGTTCTTCCTCTTGCTGTTGTTGTTGTGGTGGGACGCCAGACGCTGCGCCCTGACCAGCGAGAGGGTTGCCAAAGTCGTGCTCCACTTCCGCACGTAGTGACTGGATTTCCTCTGTGGGACCGCAGGTGCTACCATTGGGCATCTCTGCGACGTACTCGAACTCTCCACCTGTCGTCTCGTACAACCTGAAAGAGCACGCGAAGACAAAGAGAGAGAGAAAGGATCAGCTCAAACTGTTCAGGTCACCACAATAGAGCAACAACAAAGGGACCTCTCGGGTGGACTCGCCGACCGGAAGCTCATTGAGCCAACCATTTGCTCCAGGCCAAAGCTCCGACTGCCCACTCGCTCGTCGCCATCGCCGCTGAGCTTGTCGTCGTCGTTAAGACGATAGCGTCGATTCTGGCGCCGCACGCGCGAGAGGAAAGTCGGCAGATCCGCCGCACGCTGCTGGAGATTCTTTTTTTGCGCTGAAAGGCTTCGCAATACGGGGATGGGACTGCTGCTGTGGGTTGGCGAGAGGAGCGACTTGGCGGAGGCCATGCGGAACGAGCAGTTCTCGACCAGCGCCTCGGTCTTGACGCCCCAGAAGACCTGCGCGACGCACTTTGTCGACGATCTGATCTTGAACGAGAACTGCATCGACGCTGCGCTCTCGACAGTGGCTGTTGGCTGAAGGTGGCTTTGGCTGCTGCTGCTGCGAATGAAAGTGCGTCGACGTATAGTGAGCGATGACGCCGGGATCTCGAAGGGGAGACGCACGCTCGTCATCTTCGCAGCCGACACTTCGAGCTTCGTGCGCAGGAGCTGCTGGAAGTGCCACATGGACGCGTGCTCGAGCACCGACAAGCTGCAAGACCACAGATGGAAAATGTTAAGAGTCAGTGGACCCCTTGGCTTTCTGAAGCTGCTTCGAGGCAAGTGTGTGTGGTTACCTGGGTCCCAGGTCTTTGAGGTGGAGGACCTGTGTGTTTAAAGAATTCATTAATTATCAGTGCCAATGAGATTAGCCGTGATAGTGAGATAGCGACGCCAGTCATCGTAACTCCAAGAGCTCCAAATGCACGTACTGCGTCCGAGTTGACTGCGAAGCGCACGTCCACGAGCGTGAGGAAGTGCTGCGTGAGCCGCATCGTCCAGCCGACGAAGCCACAGATGAGCACGATCACGACCAAGTTCCAGAGCTCCGGCGACAGCGGGGGTGGTGCTGCGTGCTGCTGCTGGGCTGCTGCGGCTGGATCCATTTGCTCTCAGTGGATCTATCAATTTGATAACAGCACAGACACTGGCGACTCGCCTGCACGAGGAGCCGCACAAGAGAATAGCAAGTCTCTTGTTGACTGCAAGGGAACAAACGTTGGCTGAGAGAAAAATGAAACGCCTGTTGATCTCATTTAGAGGGCCCGTTTGCGTCTCTTTCCTCTTCAGTCCTTCACAAATGCCTGAGAGAGTCACAGACTCTACATGGAAAGCGGCGTGTTGGATGCCTTGTTGAGCACCGCGAAGGCGAGCGAGTCCATGATGCCCATGATCTGGTCAGATGATAAGACAAACAAAAATCACATACAAGGACATTGGTCAGTCGTTTATCATCTCACGACAATGGTCAAAAGAGCATAATGGTGCTGTACCGTGAAAACACCGCCGACGATGGCGCAGACGCTGGTGAGGAACTGCAGCAGGCCCTTGCGGTACTCCTCGATGCGGAACATGATCGGCGAGAACGTGTACGCGAACGACACCACTGTACAATGAAAGCGACAGATATGAGTACGCCACAGTGAGAATAAGACAGGGTTTCTATACAAAGTCCACGTACTCGGGAGACCCTTCTCGCTGGTCGGCGTGAGCTGGCGGAAGTGCTCGGTCGCCGAGAACTGGTTTGTCGCGATGTTCTCGCCCGAGAGGAAGTCGTACTCGGTCGGCACAACCTGTTGGCACATCCAATACAAAGTTTCAGTCAGCTGCGAGTGTTAAGTGCAAGAAGAGAGATCTTTAGCAGTTCGCTGACCTTGAGGAAGTACTGGAACGAGCCGCGTGCGTCGTCGTGCAATAGCTTCTGTCGTCGGTCGAGAGGGTTCTTCATGTCCTGTGTCACGCGAAGTCAGCACAGATGCCAGTCAAACCAGTCAGCGAAAGAATAAACTAGATGCAAGGCACATAACGAAAATGCCGCTTAACGACGTACCGGGAAGGGCTCGCCGAACGAGAGCGACAGGATCGTGTGCGACGTGTCGAAGACCTTGAACGTCGCGTCCACGAGGTCCTTCGCGGACAAGTACCCGTTGCGAAAGTACTTGGACGGCGCAAAGTAGATCTTGCCAGCCACCTTTGAACAAAAAAACAAAACAAATAATTCACACAACACAAACGCGCGTTTGTTAAGAGTAATGCAATCACAACGACAGCAATATTATAAAAGCAAATCCGCACCTTGGAGACGAAGAGCGAGCCTTTAATGCGGCATCCTTCCTTCACTTCGCCACGCAAGATCTTCTCGACCTCGGCTTCTTGGCACTGCAAAAGTGAAATTACAAGTCCACATAAAGCCCCTGTTAAAACACCTTGACACAAGTCATTCACGAAACCAAGAGGAGACAAGACGCACCTGGGCAATCGTATGCAGACTCGGCAGCTGCCAGTTCTTCTGCGCGTGCGCGACTTTCACTTCGTCGCACGTGTTGCAGCACTGAGCATAATGACAGGTAGTGTGATTATGTAAATCAGTATGTTTAACACTCACTAAATAGGCTTGCGAGGAGCTCTTTAATGCGCACCTGTCCTTCGTCGCCAGCTCCGTAGCAGCTCCCACAGCCAGGTCTACGCAGCAGAAGCGCAATTGTAATTAGTGTAACCAGCCACCTGTATTATATACCAGATACAGACAAGACCACGCACTTGTCGCTCTCGTCATGCAGGTCAGTGTGGTTCGTCAGCGCTCCGCCCATCTGAAAAGCGACACGCAAAGAGGACAATGGTCATGCGTTAGAATGCTGTTTGTAAGGTGTACGCAGCCAGTTAGCTAACTAAGAGTGCTATAGTGAGTCGCACCTTCTCGTTCACGGACTCCTTGAGCACCTGGCCATCAAAGTCAATTGCGATCTTCTCAATATCGTGATCGATGTCGATCTGGACGGCGCCCGACATGTCGGACGTCTCGACCGCCACGACCGCGCACGGCATCCTACAGCAGCAGCAAGATATTATGATACATAGCCAACCAGCACTCAGTCGCCATCCGCATACACATGATATGTATAAAACGACGATTGACGAGCGCACCGTGGGAACTCGATGTTGAAATTGATCGGCACGAGGTGGTTGCGACGGCCGTCGACCAACATCTTGTCCACCGTATCCTACGTATGCAGTCGTGATGTCAGCACACATGCGTCGGTCCGTCAACCCAGGAAAGACAGAAGGATAAACACTCACCACTGCAAAGTAGTAGCGCACTTCCGAGACGAGCAACACCGAGATGAAGAGGAAGGCCAGCAGCGAGACTGGTGACAAACAAATTCATAGATGCATGAGTGAGGCCTCGTGGACACCATCACACCAGACACATTAATATTAAGAGAGAGAGAGGGGCACGTACAGACACCACCCTGCATGGTGCGCACTTTGAACTCCTCGATGGTCTTCGGGTACGCGTCCATGCGGCGCAGCTTCGAGAGCCACGGCACGTTCGGCGACGCCATGATCAGTCACGGAATGAACAAAATGCTCGTTTGGACAGGTCTGAACTTTTGTGGGAACACAAACTGCACTGTAGTAACCCTTCTAAATGCGAATCTTCACTGCTGAACACGTCACTCGATCACTATAGTGTGGCCCACACTACAGTAATTAAGGGCTCTCGAGCTGAACAGGTGACGAAACAGAGGGGGCAAAAAGTCAAGTCATTTCGATAGTTAAGAAGGACGAAAACGAATGCTGCTGATATAAACTCCATACATTGGAAAATGGCGAAAAGTCAAGGCAAATGTATCGGAAAAGAGGGCGAAAACGAATCCAGCTTGAAAGTGTCCGAATATTTGGAATAATAATGGCGCGCTTTTTTCTTTCAAAATCCGAGAAATAGAAGTCAAATCGCCAACAGAAAATCCTCCAAGCGAGCGGCGTGGACGCGATGGTAACGACTGCGTCGACACTCGACGACGCGACCATGGCCACTGACACGACGCTGAGCCTGGCGCTTTCGGCCGGTGAGGCCAAGAACACCGCCGTGTGCATCCGCGTGCGGCCGCTGAACGAGCGCGAGGTGTGTAGCCGCGATGCCAACGTGTTGCGCACGATCAGTGCCATGAACATGATCTCGATCACGGACGTGGACGGCGCGCCGCTGGGCAGCAAGCACAACGTGTTTTAGTACGACCACATCTACGACGAGACGCGCTCGACCAGGCACATGTACGCAGAGCTTCCTAAAAATATATGGAGCAACAAAATATTGCCATTTTTTCGAAAATAATTTATTTCCCGCGATCCTATTATCCGCTCCCTTATTTATGGTGACTCCAAAAACCCTTCATTTTTTATTTTGATTGGTTAGAGCTCCGCTGGATCAATATTACTGGTCGAGTCAAAATGCTCTTCATGTTTGTATTCAGTCAGGTTGGTTATTTCAGGAGCCAGTCATTTCTGCCAGCCACTCATTCCCGCTGTTTGTTTCGCATGCATTGGCCTTCCATTAGGTGCGCAAATCTCTTTCAAATATTTATAACCTTACTTTGGGTCTCTCCTTCCCTGCATCCCGCCACCAAGACAACAGCAATGGCCGACACTATTCTCTTCACCGCCGCGCTCAAGCCCACCTTCTCGAAGAAGCAAGTCTGTGACGAGTTCTTCCGCCGCATCCTGGACGAGTAGGACAACCCAACGGAGTTCTTCCGTTGTCGCTGCGGGAAAACGCGCAAGTAAGCCGCGAAGAAGGGCTGCAGCAACCTCTTCACTCATGTCGCCGAGCAGCATCGTGACTACGAGTTCGTCATGATGGAGATGACGCCCTCGCAGAGCGACACGCTGTACTCGTTTGTGGATCAGAAAAGCACGAACGTGTACGGCTGGATCGGCTGGGTGGTTTCGTGCGACCTCCCCTTCTCCTTCCCTGAGAACCACCCGCAAGTACTGCAAGCTGGACCCCATCTGCGATGACACGTTGCACAAGTGCATGACTACATTGGCCAAGCAAGTCGAGCAGACCATCGCAAGCCGACTGCCTCCCAAATTCGGTATCGTCTTTGACGGGTGGTCCTTTAATTCGGAGCACTACATCGGGGTGTTTGCTGCCTTTGAGAACGGAAGTGGCGGGAGCGAAACTGTACTTCTCACCATGGCGCCACTGATCGACGAAGAGAGCGACGACCATTCGGCACGCACTCACGTGTCCTTCCTGTCGACGATCCTGTCGTACTTCGACAAGGACCTCTCGAGCGTGGTCTTCCTCGTCGAGGATAACTGCTCTGTCAACGGCTCGGGCTCGAAGATCACCAAGATCCCACTGGTGGGGTGTGCGTCACACCGGCTAAACCTTGCGGTCGAAGTGTTCTACTCTACCTACAAGCCTGTGCTCGACAAGATCCAAAAGCTGATGATGAAACTCCGAATGCTCTACGAGTCGGCGAAGCTCAGGTATGGATTTTCTGCTCGGCTCAATTTTCTTTCTTTATTGACTCCTATTTTTTTTATTCATTTTAGGTTTAAAATACCTCTTCGTCCAGTTCTTCGACAAGCGACTCGATGATCGTCGACGTTCAAGATGATTGATCGCTTCTTTGCGTTAAAGCCATTCGTCAGCGTGGACAGCGACGACACTGCGGAGCTGATGCTGTCTCCGTCCAAGGAGAAGCGGCTCGCGGTTCTCCGCCAAGGTCTGTACGACGTCGAGTCGGTCGCCAAGAAGCCCCAGCAGGAGTCGTGCGTCACTCTAAGCGACGCTCGCTCGCTGTTTGACACACTGATTGGTCTGAAGCCGGAGCTGGAGCAATTCTTATCTGGCGATGCGGCTGTGGTCAAGTGCGCCGCTTTCGAGGAAGCGTGCGTGCTTGTGCTGCAAGGCAGAGCCGCCAGTCTTAGCGCAGACCAAGAGAAGTTCTTGGAACCGTTTGTCCACCCTCTCCCCGCTCCTGACACGGTGGACACGACACTCGGCTTCGCTGATCGCGTGCTGAAGCGACAGAAGAGGCCAGCCGCAGCAAAGTACGTTGAGTTTGTACCGCCCGCTTTTTTTATATTTGTCTGACTTTGTGCGCTGATACTTTGTGTTTCTTAGATACGAGCTGATTAGCATCATTCCCCCCACCTCCAACATTGTCGAGCGATTCTTCAGTCGCGCGAAGTTTGTGATGTCGCCTCTTCGACAATTCATGCAGCCAATGCAGTTAGAAACGGTTTTCCTTTTGAAGGTTAACCGCAAGTACTAGGGATTGACGGCGGTGGGAAAAGTGGCCAAGTAAGGCGCAAGAGTGTTGGTGGATGTTTCCTTTTCTAATGTGGCTGCCATTATATTTTTTTGCATCAGCAAGAAACCATAAAATAATGTACACTTGAGATTGAGATCCTTCCGTCTAAAATAGTATTTTAGGTAACCCTGCATGTACGCCCAGGTGACGAAGCGCATCGTGCGCTCGACGCTCGAGATCATCAACGGCACGATCTTTGCCTACGGGCAGACGTTGTTCGGCAAGACGTACACGATGCAGGGCAAGATGCTGGCTTTTGAAGACGCGCCGCCGAACACGGGCTATCCTGCAGCTTGCGGTCGAGGACATCTTCACGTACATAGAGAGCTGCGACGACCGCGACTTTTTGCTGCGCGTGTCGTTTGTCGAGATCTACAACGAGGTCGTCAAGGACCTGCTCACGTCGAGCGACAAGGGCAGCAACCTCAAGCTCCGGGAGGACCCACACAAGGGCGTGTACGTCGAGTGCAATGAGGAAATCACCACCAACTACGAAAACTTTCTCAACCTTCTCGCACAGGGCAACCTGCGCGGCACGGTCGGGCAGACCACCATGAACGAGCGCAGCTCGCGCTCGCACAGCATCTTCCGCATCGTGATCGAGAGCAAGCAGAAGTCCACGTCGTGCCGCCAGTCCGAGGACGACGTCACCGGCGCCGTGCTCGTCGCATGTCTGAGTCTCGTGGACCTCTCGGGTTCTGAGCCAAACCTCTTTTTATTGGGTCTGAAAGCCACCTTCGAAAAGTGATGCACCGAATCATCACTTTTAGAGGGGCAAACCTTCAGCAAAAATTACCACCTTCTTCATCTTCCACCTAGATCTTTTTACTCTTTTTTTAATCGAAACTGCCCTCAATAAGGTCAGCTGTTATCCCAAAGCACCCCAATAGTGCAGCCGGGCACTGATTGGATAAGACCCTGGTCCAACTACCATTCGCTATTCTGTGCTGAAATTTTGGGGAATTTTCATTGGTCAAAATAATGTGGTCCATTGTGCCATTTTGAAATGCCGGTGTTCCAGAACTCCTCCTTCAGAACAGCAGCTCGAGCTGTTCTCATTTCAGAATTCGATCATCGATAGACAAAGCGAACCTGGCAGTGGTGTCGGCTGTGGTCTGCGCGTGCGTTAGCGCGATCGTGGTCGCAACAGGTGACAAGAGGTCGTTTGGTGCCGCTCGCGAGTGCACATCTACGTTTCCGATCACGATGTTTGAGGACGCGCTCAGCGCTCCTAAGACGAAGTGGTTTAACGCAAAGATGCACTGTAGCAGGGTATCCTTTCTGCATATATACGAGGCCGTTGAGACCGTGTGGTCCCGCATGCCTCACCACAATGCAAAGCACAAACTCAACAAACGGCTCGCATTGACCATGGTCTACCTTGCAAACGGTGAGTCCATTGACTTCTCGGCCGGTGCTCTTGGTATTTCCAAGACACGGGCAGTTGCCTATATAAACGAAATTGTCGATGTTCTCAACGACATGGCAAAAACGTTTGTGGTGATGCCATCAGAGAAGGAAGTTGGTGAAGTTGAAAATGGTTATTATGCTCTTGCTGGGTTCCCTGGAGTGGTTGGGGGCAATTGACGGAACATTGATAGCTATCTCTCACCCGAAGGAGTACGAGGGCTGGTACTGTAGGAAGGGCTTTTCTATTGTCAATGTGCAAGCTATTGTTGATCATGTTGGTGTGTTCAGATCGATTTCCATTCGCTCTGGCTCAAACAACGATAAGTCTCTATAGAACGGCTCCGGGGTGAAGAAAAGGTGATGTTTGTAAGGATGGACCATCACTCACTAGTGAATGGCCATCATCATTTTCCCCTTTCCCATCTTTAACCATCACTTTAGGATAGCGAAGAACAAGTAGCGTAAACATTGAGCACGTGGTCCACAAGATTGGCACGTGCTC
>JAASFY010000189.1:0-33109 GCA_023334035.1 Globisporangium okanoganense | reverse complement strand
TTTTCGGCTCGTTGCCCTTGTTTCAATGTGGTGCGTCCTATTTTACAACTACGCGTAATTACGCGTGTGTGTTGAAACTGCTCCAAATAAAGGGCGCCGCCTATGACATGGTACCGCCTTTGACATGCATTTTAGGGTAATTCAATTCAAAAAAGCACAAAATATCTACCAATCACATCACGTTTCTCGATAATCGGCAAAAACAGTCGGATTCGCCGAAGAGAAGAGAACGAATCCAAAAGATCATTTACGAGACCAAGAGAGATGCTACGCGCCACCGCCTTCCGTTCGCTCGCGACCAGAGCCACGCGCGCCCCAGCTAGTGCCTTCTCTGTGCGCAGATCGTCCTCACTGCAGCATGCGTTGCGCGCCGTCACTTCGACAGGCGACAGCAGCTCCAACTTTGCCGTCTTTGGCGTAGCATTGGCTGCTGCTGCGGCTGCCGCTGGTGTCGCGCTCAGCGCTAACAACTCCGCGCACGCTGAGGAGAAGCAGGCTGACAGAGACACCGTTCTCGTGAACTGGTCGGCGTCGCACGAGTGCCGCCCGCAGCAGTTCTACGTGCCGGAGACCGTGGAAGACATCGAGCACCTGCTAAAGGAGTACCAGGACAAGAAGCAGAAGTTGCGTTGCATGGGCGCCGGCGTCTCGCCCAACGGACTGGGCTTCTCTGGCAAAGTCTCGAGCACAGGCACGGGAAACGAAGCGCTGATGACCATGGCGCTGTTCGACAAGGTCTTGAACGTGGACAAGGAGAAGCTCCAGGTAACCGTCGAGGCCGGCCACGTCGTCGGCGAATTGCTGGACAAGCTGCGAACGCACGGCATGACGATGCAGAACGTAGCCTCAATTCGCGACCAGCAAGTGGGCGGCATTTGCCAAGCGGGCTGCCATGGCTCTGGCGCTGGCATTCCTCCGATCGACGACCAGATCGTTGAGATGGAGATCGTCACCCCTGCCAAGGGCAAGATGGTGCTCAGCGCCACGCGGAACCCAGAGCTCTTCGCGCTTGCCAAGTGCGGTCTGGGTGCTATCGGTGTCGTCACCAAGGTGACGCTGCAGTGTGTGCCCATGCACCGCCTCGCGGAGAAGACGTTCGTGACGACGATCGACGAGATCCGTCCGCACCACGCCAAATGGCTCAAGGAGTTCCAGCACCTGCGCTACATGTGGATCCCGTACACGGATGCTGTCGTCGTGGTGCAGTGCCGCCGCATGGACGACTTAGAGCCCGCGAGCGACGCGCTCTATCCGCCTGTGCAGCACAGCGACGACGTTCGTCTTGAAGCCCCGCGCAAGCTCTACCTGGAACTTTCGAACGATAACCCAGAACCCGATTACCTCGACTGGAGCTTCACGAAGATCCGCGACAAGCTCCTGGAGTTCAACCCGCTCGATAAGCAGCACGTGATCCGCGTGAACGAGTCGGAAAAACAGTTTTGGAAGCTCAGCGAGGGCTACCGCGTCGCGCTCTCGGACGACATTATCGGCTTTGACTGCGGCGGCCAGCAACACGTGGAGGAAGTGTCCTTCCCGTGCCACGGCACCCTCGACCTCGACTTCATGGAGCAGCTACTCAAGCGCATCGACGCCGAAGACGTCCCTGCGCACGCGCCGATTGAACAGCGCTGGACTGCTTCGAGCTCGTCGTCCATGAGTCCAGCGTCGTCATCGAACCCGGACCAGGTCTTCTCGTGGGTCGGCATCATTTTGTACCTCCCGACTGCGGAGGTGAACGCCCGCCGTGCCATCACCAAGCGCTTCCACGAGTTTTACGCCATGTACCGAGACTTCATGGAGCCGTATGGCGCCACGGAGCATTGGGCGAAGATCGAGTGGCCGCGGGACCCGGTCGAGCGACAGCAGATGCGCGAGCGTCTCAAGCGAAGATACCCGCTCGACAAGTTCAAGCAGGCCCGCGACGAAGTGGACCCGCACCACATCTTGTCCAACCACATCGTTGACGAGCTGTGCGCTTAGAAGTGACTGTAGCTTTGCGAGGAATTCGTGCTGGGAAAAGCTGAAGATCATACAATTTTGTTTGAAAGTAAACCAAAGTTACACTTGCTTCAGCATTGTTAGGTTGAGTTCCTAGCTGCACTCGAGATAAAGTCGCGCGCTTGCTCGAAGGTTCCCTGGGGCAACTGCACCATCCACGACGCCACGAATTGCTGACTGAAGGATGCATCTGCTTCGCTTGGCAGGATGATCTGGCTCAGGAGGTGCAATAGGCGAAGCAGCGTCACGTTGAGCTGACTGGCGGTCGAATTGTAAGTCTCGAGCTCTTTCGTGCGGTCGTCCAGGCTTGAGAACACGCACATCACGAAGCAGACCCACTGGAAACAGTCTAGCAAACCAGCAAGCGATGACTTGGAGTCGGAGATTGCATGGTCGCATGAGACGAGGAAATGACGACCCATCTGTAGCACGAGTTCGCTTTCAGAGACTCCAAAGTGTTCACTGGAGATTATAAGCAGGCTCCACGATCTGGACACGAGCTTCATGACGAGGTGTGAAACCGGCAAGTCGCACTCCAGAGCAGCTGAAATGGCTGGGTAGATGTCTTTGGTGTCTAAGCGAAGACGAAGTTGTTCAGGAAGCTTCAGCTCCGGTGCCGCCAAAGGTGCTAGCTGGTCCAGAATCTGCACCAGTCTTGGCAAAACTCTCTCGCTCAAGGACGTGAACAGCGAAGTGCGGCACACGAGCATCAGACACGCCAGTTCCTTCTGGACCAGCGCTCTTCCAAAGACCACAGTGACAGAGGAGACCACCAAGACCTCCATCGCCAGACGCTTCAGCAGTTCCCACGCGCGCTCGTCTGAGAGAAACGGATGGTTCTGAGATTGGCTCGTGAGTGACTTGTCAGAGGGGGACGCAGTGCTCCACAGCAGCTTCCAAAGCAGCAGACGAGTGGCGCGACTCGCTTGCTCGAGGTCGAGTGCAGAATGCTGAGCTGCGACGGGATCATCAAGCTTTTGGAAGAGGGTAACGACCTCGTCAGTGTGCTGGGTTTCAGGACTGAAGTGAGCGACCAGCATCACAAGTGGTTCATCCAGGCTTCCCGCAAAGCCGTACACAGTTTTCTTCAAGATGTCCGATACGACGGCGTGGTCGAGTGAAGAGATTGACTTTAGGAGATCCTTGATAGTTAGCAGCAGCGTGTTCCGAAGCTCGACTTTCTCCACCGTCAGCGATCCGCAGTGGATTCCGTAAACCTCCAAGAGCAGTGCGAGCACAGTCTTGGTCGTCTCCGAATCGAGTGCTCTTGAAGCGATATCAGCCACAGCACAGCTGAAAAAGGCGCGCAGGAATGCGAAGAAGTTCGCCACCTTAAGAGTGTTCGAGCGCTCGATTGTCGTCTCTCCCATCGCTGCTGCTTTGTCCTCCTCTTGACGTGCGAAGCTGCTGAAAACTGGTAGAAGCACCTCTTGAGCGAGGGTCTGGACGCCAAGCACTGCTGCCGAACTGTTCACTCCAACGCCAGCCAATGCGCACATGAGCGACAGCAACTGGGGTCTCTGAGCTTCGAATGAACTCTCTGCGCTTACGAGATCCCTGAGGGTTGACTGAAGCTCGCAGATCAGCAATGGCGACGTTCTTCCTTCGACGGTCCATCCAGTGAGAAGCGGGCAGAGCTCCAAAATCTGGACGTAGGTCTGGACTTGCTGAGGTGCCGTCATCGCTCTGCTGACAATCTCGCGCAGGACCAGCGACGGGCAGAAACCCGATAAGATCAGCAGCGCCCGTACGCTTCGATCACAGTTTTCAGCCCCGTCCGTGAGACTGTTGAACTCCCTTAGTACCTGACGCGTGAGGCTTTTGTTGACTTCGCCATCCAGTTCAGATATACGACGTTGTGAGCGCATCTGAGCTGCCAGCAGGAACGAAACTTGAACTCCGAGGACATTTTGATCCGCAATCAACGACAGCTCTTCTTCCGTCTTCTGCACCACGCCGCCCAGTGTGTGTGTTGAGAGACTGGTATCGGTCGACAAGATCTTGAGGAGTTTCTGGAAGCAGCTCACGTCTAGTTCGTCAGTGCTGCCGGTGCTACTGTCGTCCATGTTGATATCCGGCGCCTTCGGTTCTTTTGTGGCGAGGTCAGCTGCCGTAGTGACTCGTCGAGCCTGTCCCAGCAAGTAGATCTCCAATGCTGCATCATCAGGAATGAGATCAATTTCGGCAACGCCCTTGTCATGCGCGGGTGCCCATGGCATCGCAGCAATACCAGCGTCCTGTCGATCAATACACTTTCCGCATGTATTGGCTGCCGCGTATAGACTCATGGTGTGGAGTACTTGAGTCGCCACATCGTGCATCTTCTCTACTGCGGCGCGCAGCACGTCGTCATCACCAGCGTCGTCTCTGCTTGGGTCGCGACTAAGACGAGCCACCGCCAGAAGACGTTGCTGCTGCTCGACCACTTGTGCAACTGCTGAGCTGAGAGCGCGGCCACGTTTCGAGTCGAACTTTCTCGCGTCGAGACCAGAGCTGAGCTCCAGAAAGCGTGTCCAATGATCTGGGTCGTTGGAGAGTTGACTTTCAGTGTGATCGGACATGATGGAACCTGCTAACGGGAAGCGGGATGACAAGCAGCTTGGACAGCGTGGGACTTGATTTAACAGTTGGGGGTGCACGGGGTTGCTTGGCTCTTCTTCCAATTGAGATACATGCGAGTACGCGAGCGTGAATGCAACAACTGCCGCGAGAAGCACGTCGAGCACGGGGAGGACAACTGCCGCCGCATTTGACTGTAAGATCGGAACGCACACCGAGTACAGTGCATTCACGTCGTCGACAGCGTCACTCGCGTGGTGCTGCAGCAGGAACTGCAGCAGTTGGCTCTCCCACTCGCACGCGACGACGAGCACGAGGAAGCGAAGCGTGCTGATGCTGGTATCCTTCCTGCCGTTCCACTGCCTTGCTGCGATCATGAAGAGATCGTCACTACTGCCGAGTGCATCGCACTGAAGCTGGGCTTTGACGGCGTCCACCGCTTTCAGCACGTCTCCATTCCAACGCGCACAGGCATGGAGCAGTGGCTCCAGTCGATGCAGGCTCATGCTGTAAAGCAAATTGAACAGCACGCTGGAATCAGATACCCCGGATCAGATATGAAAATCCAAGGATTTATACCTTGACAACCTGTTGGTCAGTTCGTTGACAACTCGCGCTTCTCATGATGCGTTGTCCCCAGCCGTGCACATGCCTTGGCAGTTGCTTATTATGCGCAACAGGTCATTCGTGAAAACTCGAAGAGTTCCGAATGAAAAAACTCACCCACGGGACTGACACAAGGCGCGTAATGTTCAATGTTGACAAAAATGATACTCTTTCTATAAATCTCAAGCGTCTCGCTTGACTTCATCATACAACTTCCCTCTCGTGCTCATGCTGTTGTTTTTCTTCGTCCTCGTCGGCCGCATTCGCAACAGCAGCAGACTCGCCGAGTCCATCACGCAGGCTGCTGCTGACTGGCAGTGCAGGCGACTGGACGGCTGCGCGCATCTTCTTCACGTAACGGCGGCGCAGCAGCACAAAGTACTCGCGCGCGTCGTCGTCCTCGATGATGTCGGTCTCTAGGCGGAAGAGCGCAATAGCGTTCTGCTCTTCCAGCAGCTCATTGCGACGGTGCATCTCGTCTACCAGTGTGCTCGTCACGTCTTGAAGTTGCTGGATGGGTCCGTGGCCGTACGAGCCGTCAAGTAGCGCCCCAGCGCGCCTCTTGTTCGAGTTGCTATGCATGTGTCCACTCATAGACAGATCTGTGGCTTGAGTCGCATGCGCAGCCTCGCCTATTCGCGGCATCGCCTCCGTGTTGAGAAAATGATGCGAAGCAGCAGCAGTTAAAGGAGCAGAGCCCAACGGTGGCATCGACACGCCCGCGGAATTCGCCAGCAGCTGGATCCACTTGGGCGTGTAGCGCAGCAGCTTCCAGCACGCTTCGAAGAGGAACTTGGTCTCGTGTTCCTTGTAGAACTGCTCCTTGGCGTCGTCGATGCACTGCTGCTCCGATGGCGACTCGGTCTCGATACCGTCAGATAGTGGGGCGCTTCCAACGGCGGCTGCAGCTCTCGCGGACGCCCTCATCTCGGTCGCGAGCGCCTGCACCTGCGCGTAGACGAGCGCGAACTTTTGCACGTCGCGGTTGATGCGCGTCCAGCGGATCTTGAGGCCGTTGAGCGGGCGCTCGACCGACGTGTCCAGCTCGGCGTGGAAGAGGTGGTAGACGACGTTCCAGAACGTGGATGCCTTGTGGTCGCCGCCCGCCGGTAGCACGGTCTCGCTCGCATTAAGCCACGCGCGGCACAGCGTCTGGTCCTCCGCCACCGTCCAATTCGTTTTCTTCCCCATGTCGTGTCAGTCAGTTAGAAATGATTGTTATAGATTAGCGCTCCAACTAAATTTAGCCCTAATAGCTCTATGGCGCTTTGCAATAGCAAAACAAATACGAAATGTGGCATTTTGGGACATGCATGTCATCGACACACGCTTTCGATTTTGGCATTTTCACAGTTGCGTAATGGTGGCGAGCGGACGCTGGCAGACAACGGCGGCGGCGGCGACGGCGGTCACGCTCGCCGCGCTGCCAGTCGCGTACTTTGCATGGCAGCGATCCGTGTACGTGGTATTATTGCAGCGTATGACTGTTTGCTGTTTGCTGTCTGCAGTGGCTGAGGTTGCTGTTTGTGCTCTTGACGAATGGACGGACAGGCAGCGAAAGGAACGGCAGCAGGCGCTCAAGCTGCTGCGCCGAGTGGAGCTGATCGTAGCGGAAGTATCGGTGCGGCTCACGCACTTGGCGAACCAGGTAGAAGACGCAATCGCCAACGAAGGTTGGGAGGGAGAAGAAGTCCTAGAACCAGAGTCCTCGTCCAGCCTCAACTCCTGTGAGTGTAATCAAATGTTTCCTACCATGCTATTGCGAATGCACCATTACGATAGTAAGATGAGCTCTTAACTAACTGCGGCTGTGCGTGTGTATAGACTACCACTTTGACTCGCAGGGCAACAAACTCAAGACCAAGTGGGACAGCTACGATGTGGACGCCGAGCTGGAGCGATTGGAGCAAGAGGAGCAGGACAAGAGCGACTCCACCGCAGCTGCGTCGTCTCCAAAGTCAGCGCCAAAGAGATACGTCCCAGTCGACAAGAAGACATTGGTATCTGCGGCCGGCGGAATTGAGCGCGAGTTCGAAGCCGTGCTCGAGTTCCTGGACGACATCCGCGGCGACGGACAGGTGAAGCAGCTACGCAAGGCCATCGCGCTCAAGATCAACAAAGAGCACTTTGCACGCATCGACCAAATCCGTCAGCTGCTCGCATCCTCGGAAAGATAAGATTGTGTCTCTCCAGGGCAGCTAATCGCCTCGCCCAGATAAACGATGAATCTTGAGAAGTATATAAATCCTTCGGTATCACGTCAAAGAGTCTTTCATTTGAGCATTTCGTCTGCTACACCAGTTGCGCCACTTGGTCCAGTAATTCGAATGCTTGACTCTGATGAAGCTATCATCTCGTTCTCGACGTGAGTTAAGCTTCTCGCATGCTCCCGGCGTGGCTGTCCTCCTCACCATTGATCTTCTCGCATGTTGATCGGCGCTTTTCTGCAGCACATTTTCACAAACAAAACGCTTTATTCAGCAACGGAAGCTAAACCCTATTTATACACTATCATTTTAAGCGTTTTACCCTACACAAACATATGTTGTTAGAATATAAGACCTTTAGGGTACCATTTCTGTTCGGTTGGTTTTTGTGATCATAAGGAAAAAGCGAGCAAGATGAGAAGCTCGAGCCGCAGCAGCAGTCGCGGACGCCGTCCGAGCACACGCGGGCGCCGCAGCCCCTCACCAGATGCGCGTAGAGACTCGCGCAGAGGAGGCGGCAGGCGAAGCAGAAGCGCTGAGATCCAGCGGAGCAGCCGTAAACGCAGCGCCAGTAAAAGCCCGCGCCGATCGCCGTCCCCAGATCGTCGCAGACAAGATCCGCGCGACAGCGGCCGTCGACCCGTTGACTCGCGCCAGGGTGACAGCAAGTACGGCCCTCCTGGAGGTGGTAGACCGCCACCATCTCCCGATGCTGGACGTGGGAGAACAGGCTACGGAGGCGGCCGTGACCAGCGTGGCGGAGGTGGTGGCTACCAGTCGTCGTACAACAAGAGCCGCTTCCAGAACGACGAGGCAGACAGCTTCTTCGAGGAGCGCAAGCGGGATCGCGACGCCATTTCGTTCAGCATTTGGGCGAATATCCCGAGCCCCCTGCTCATGAAGACGTCGGAGAAGAAAAAAACAGTTGCGCCAAAGAAGCGCTCGCCGTCGCCGCAGAGCAGCAGCTCCGAGTCGTCGTCGTCGTCCTCGGAGAGCGACTCGGGAAGCGATTCGGACGACAGACGCAAGCGTAGCAGCAAGAAGTCGTCTCGAGTCGCCAAGAGCTCGTCGAGTCGCAAGTCGCGCAAGCACTCGTCGCGCCGCAAGGAGTCATCGCGCAAGCGCTCCAAGTCGAGCCGCAAGCACAAGAAGTCTAGTCGCTCGAGCCGCAAGTCGAGACGCAAGGCCTCCGTTTCCTCCAGCTCGTCCAGCGGATCTGAAAGTGACCACGGCAGCGCGTCGTCGTCGGACGAGATGAAGAGAACCAGCAGCAAGCCTGTGCGCAAGGAGAGCGTGAGCGATGTGGACGAGGACGAGCGCCGTGAGGCAGAGAAGTTCAAGGCCGCAGTGCAGGGCGCCCGTGGCGACGATGACGACGACGACGACGAGGTGGGTCCACAGCCGCTCATGGAGACGGAGGAGAACGCGAACGCGTCGATGGACTACGGCAAGGCGCTGCTGCCCGGTGAAGGTGCGGCCATCGCGCAGTTCGTGCAGAAGAACATGCGCATCCCGCGGCGAGGCGAGGTGGGCTGGAACGGACCAGAGATCGAGAACCTGGAGACCCTCGGGTACGTGATGAGCGGCAGCCGCCACGCGCGCATGAACGCCATCCGCATCCGCAAGGAGAACCAGGTGTACTCGGCCGAGGAGAAGCGCGCGCTGGCGCTCATCAACTTTGAGGAGAAGCAGCAGCGCGAGAACGCCATCATGAACGACTTCAAAGAGATGCTCACGGAGCGCCTCACCAAGAAGCACGGCGCGCGCCTCGTCGAGGACATGGAGACGTCCACCAAGGCGAAAGAGTAAGATGGTCAGCCATTTTTAGCATTTTTAGCCAATCACATTCTCATCCCATCATGTTGATTGTGCATTTGCTTGTCCATCATGTTTGTTTCCTATCATTTTTGACCTGAGAAACGCAACTTCAGAAGCTTCAGAAGCTCATCACTTGTCATCTGGCTGCCTGACGCGCAGGCGATAGAAACGCAATAGAAAAGCAGAAGAATGACCAGCACCATGGCGCGCAGGTCGGCGGGGAGCGTCCGCGTGGGCGTGATCGGCGGCGGCGCGGCTGGCATCAGTACGTTGCCGCAGACCTGACTGGCTAATGGACGCATGCAATGGCTCGATGAGAAGCTCACGTGTGTGTGAGTATGAACGTGTTCATGACAGTCGCTGCCAAGTGGCTGCGTGAGGCAGGTCACCAGGTCGTCGTGTTCGAGAAGGCGGCGCAAGTGGGCGGCGTCTGGAAGTACGAGGACGCCACCGATACGGACGCCTCCATGTACAAGGTAATCTGTTTCTGTTGCTGGCTGTTAAGTAGTGTGCCTGACCAACGCCATTGGCTGTAACGTTGCCACTAGTCGCTGCACACGAACCTGCCAACGTCCGTGATGCAGCTGGACGACTTCCCCTTCCCGCCCGGTCTGCCCAGTTTCCCTGCGCACAGCGACGTGCTGCGCTACCTGCAGAGCTACGCGCGCCACTTTCGCGTGGACGACGTCCTGCGCCTCAACGCCACGGTCACGCGCGTGGAGAAGAGCTCTTCCGCATGGAAGATGCACATTGTGACGCCAAACAAGAGCTACGAAGAGGAATTTGACAAGCTGCTGGTCTGCAACGGCCACTTCGCACAGCCGTTCTACTCGCAGATCAAGGGCATCGAGCACTTTGCAGGCACCACGCTGCACTCGCACAACTACCGCACGGCCGACGCCTTCATCAACAAGGTTAGTAGCCATGTGTATCAATGTCTGCTGTGATATTATACTCACTGAGTCCTGGTTATACTCTAGAGCGTGCTGCTGATCGGGAAAGGACCTTCCGGCCAGGACATCTCCCTGGAGCTCGCCAGGGCAGGCGCCAGCCAAGTAATAGTGTCCTTCCGAGAGTTCGACGACGAGCCTGTCTCCAAACTGGACAAGCGGACGTTGAAGCCGCCGATTGACTGCATCGCACAGGACGGATCTGTCGTGTTTGCGGATGGCTCGACCCTCGAGGCGCCGGACGTGATCATGTTCTGCACTGGGTATTTGTACGCTGTGGCGGATTTCCTCCCATCAAACATCCTGTACCCCAGTGTCTCTCCAGATGAAACGGATGGTGGTGAGACGATTCAGGAGCTCAAGCGCGCGACGGAGGCTGGCCACGTGATCGCCCCTCTCTATAAGCAAGTGCTTGCGATCGAAGAGCCGGACGTCGCGTTCATTGGCTTGCCCTTCAAGAACCTGCCGTTCCGCTGCTTTGAGCTCCAGTCGAAGTGGCTTGCTCAGGTGTTCGCTGGGAACCAAGCGCTACCGTCCAAGCAACAGATGCACGATGAGTTCTTCAAGTACGTGAACGAGCTCCCGTTCCCCGTGCGCAAGCTGCACCTGTTGGGCGCCGAGAGGCAGAACCAGTACTTCAGGTACGTCACTCTATTGAACGTAGTATACGGTATGCATCTGACGATGTCTCTTGTGAAATGCAGTGAGCTGGCTGGATCCTCCGCCACGAAGCTGGACAAAAGCGTGCAGGCGATGTTCCAGGACGCTGGGTACCTGCGTGCGAACTTTCCGCTGGAGTACCGCAGCGCAGAGTACTCGAAGGATCCGATGACTGGGAAGTGGACGCGGACGCTGAAGCACCAGAACGGCGGAAGCGAAGAGCTCCTGGTGGAGACGTTTGCGTAAATGGCTTGTGCTGAATCAGCAGAGTGAGACCTTGGTGCTCAAGTGCTAGGCACAGCAACAAGGAAAAGGCGACGACTGCTTATTCACCCTTATTCACACTTAATATACTTTGGTCCGTCACTAATGCAACAATGTTGTGAAGTTGGACTTTGGTCCGTCTCGGCCGTTCGTGCCCCAGCTCGCGACCCCAGCGACTGTGAGGAAATATGTCATGTTGGGCTGCAGGTTCGTGACCACGGTGCTGGTGTCCAGGCCGCGGTACACTTCCACCTTGTTGAGGCGTAGCGAGTAGCCATCGACGTCGCTCAGTGGTTCCCAGGACACGTTCGCAGATGAGAAGGTGATATTGAGCACCACAGGTGGCAGCGCTGACATCTCGATGGTCAGGTACGTGGCTACAGAGATACACAGAGGCATTGTAAGTCATCCAGCTCATGAACAGGACAGTAAGACAACGAACCACTCACGGATGGTGTTGAGGTACGCAGTCCAGCCCCAAGCCGCGTAGCCCTGCACGAAGACCCCAAGCAGCGCCGACTGCGCAAAAGCCGCCAGTGGCGTGGGGAAGCGCGTGAACGGGAGCAAGACCGCGCCGAGCATCGTGTGGTGCAGGTGGAAGTCCGACGAGTGGAAGAGCGCCCAGGAGACGAGCACCCAGCCCACGAGCAGAAAGTACAGGATCGCGAACTTCCTCCACACGCCCAGGCGGAAGAGCTGCCGCAGGAAAACGACCGCACAGACGACCACGAAGAGCACGACCAGTGCGATCACAATGTACGTGCCGGCGTTTGTCTTGGTGGCCTCGTAGCCACCCAAACCGACGTTGAGCCACGGAATATACGACACGAAGTTCATGTGCAGCAGCAGGTTGTACGGCACGACGTAGCAGAATCCCCAGAGCACCACGCGTCTTCGAACAGACAGCTGCTTCCACTCGCTGAACGTGTGGATGGGTCCCATGTGGAAGGCAAAGTGGCTCGCGGCCAGCAGCACAAAGACCTCGGCGAGCGAGTTGATGGCGATGCCCGTGTAGTCGACGCTGGACGGCTGACCGATGAGCCGCACGTAGAAGAAGCCCCAGGCGATGAGCACATAGAAGAGCATCGCCGGGTTCGTCCTCGGCAGGAGTGCGTAGCCGAAGAGCGTAATGACGCCGGTGGCCATGATCCCCCATGAGAGGTCTGTGCAGTAGATGCTCGCGCCGGTCTTGAACTCGATGGTCTTTGGGAACCACGAGAGGAACTCCTGGGAGGACACGCCGTTGGCTGACGAGCTCGGGAACGCGTTCGCGGCGCCAGCGTAGCGGTAGAGCGCACAGCCGCCATTGGAGCCGATCACGCCCGCGTGGATGGCGGCGCGGCAGATGCGGGAGTCGGCTCTGTGAAGAAATCGAGTGTTAGTTTGGCTATGAATGGAGCAAGCAGTGGACGAGCAACTTACCTGTATGGACCGGATCCGTAGACCACGAGAGACGTGTCGCCATCTAAACAGCAGACACAAGACGGGATATCAGAACGACCGCATACCAAATAGATCCAAGCCAACCACACAGCCAGCACGTACCAAGGTTGCACTTCGTGGGACATCGGAAGGCCGACCACTCGTTCTCAAACGGACGGCAGTCGATGCCCCAGAGCCCACAGCTATCGCCATAGGCCCACGACCTGCAGCCAACGAATTCTGGTTCAGCACCGTCCATCTTCGCCGTGAAGAAGCTCAGGTACGTGAGCAGCAGCACGAGCAGGAAGGCCAGCAGCGAGTAGCCAAGAAGGAGCCCATAGCTGCGCAGGAAGTGCAGTGACGTCTCTCTGGAGAAGACCGCGATCTTCTCCTGGCCATCCGTGTCGTCACCGCAGGAGATGTCATTGGGTCCTGAGTAGGACCGATGCGCGCGCATGTACGCGAGCGTGGGCGTGGCCATGGGGTCCTCCGTGTCGGGCTCCTGCATGTTATTGCTAGAGGTAGAGGCGGTGGGGCTAACACGCCTGCTGTTGCTGTGAGGATCCGCTTGAGTGGCTGTAGATACGTTACGGATGCAGCGCATTGAGCGTTCGAGCGCGGCCGATGTGTTTTACGAAGTGATCAATGCGTCTGAATGATCTATGTGTCTGAACGAAATGAGTGTTCGTCCTCAAAAGGTTCAGAACCGTTGCAAATCAGACAAACGCTTCTGATTGGCTAAAATAAAATGACGACGGTTTCTGTGACAACCAAGAGCTCCATCGCAACCTCATGCCACGTCTTGGTCATTCATGATCGCAACCAACCTCAAGTCATCATCTTCGTTCATTCATTCATTCGATCAAAGTGTTTTAGGTACGTACAATGGTCGTCGTCAGGGAACTGCCGACTCACTCACGTCTGCTACAAAATAGACTCGAGCCTCTAGCTCATCTGGGCTTCCAGCAGCGCCTGCGTGGCCTCGGCCGCCTCGCGCACGTCCGGGTCGGTCTCTCGCTCGGCGCGCGCCAGGTCCCACACGATCTCTAATGCGTTCTCCGTCGTGCTCAGGTCGTTGAGGACCGGGACGAGCACGCCCAGCGTACGCAGCGCTCGGAAGCGCAGGTTCGCCGTCTTGGACGTGCACTCCTCCACGACCGACTCGATCACTTCGCGCAGCTTCTCGATCGCCTTGAGCTCGTTCGCCAAGAGCTCCAGCGCAGCGAGCCCCGTCACGCGGTTGTGGAACGTCGACTTCAAGCACGCCGAGATGCGCGGGATGCCCTTCTCCGCGAACCAGTCCCTACCTAACGACTTCACTAACACTGGCAGCTTGCTGCACGCCGTGGCGCGCACCTCGTGGATTGAGTCCATGAGCAGCTCGAGGCA
Organism: Globisporangium okanoganense; assembly: GCA_023334035.1. NCBI lineage: Eukaryota > Oomycota > Peronosporomycetes > Pythiales > Pythiaceae > Globisporangium > Globisporangium okanoganense. The sequence continues at coordinate 19,236 of JAASFY010000189.1, read as the reverse complement.
TCCGTCCGCAAACTCGAGTGGGACAGCGGTGCCATCCGTGCGTTCGGCCCAGGACCCAACGCACTGCACAAATTTCACGCGCATGCGCCACTGTGGAGACGAGAGCAGCGCGTGGATCTCTGGGAAAATCATCGATGTGATCGACTCCGACGAGCTGTCGTAGTAGCGAACCACTTCCTCCAGAAGTGCGGCACGCACGCTCGCGTCCTGATTGTCGTCGAGCAGTTCCGCGAAGATCGGCACCAAGTCGTCATAATTTACGCTACCGACAAGCTGTAAGGATTTGCCGACGGACTTGGCCAGTCCCTGCCGCACCGCCAGCGACACGTCAGTGGCGAGACGGTACGTCGCTGGCAGTACCGAGCGCATAATCTTCCCCTGGGCGGCGAGCACAAACTCACTCGTGGTGCTGGACAGCGACAGTCGGTCGAACGCAGCGGATTCGTCGCCAGCAATCGACTTGACATCGGAGGACGCACTGGCGTCAACCTCTGCTGCTTTCTCCACAGCCGCCGCCTTTTCCCTTCGCAGCGCAAGCTCAATCAGCGCATCGCCCATCAGGTAAGCGCCTTCCGCACAGGCTTTGCGGACTTCGACAGTTGGATCACGCACCATTGCAACGAAGTGGTCCACGAAGATGTCCGTGTACTCGGAGCCAAAGGCGCGGCAGAACGCAGGAAGCGTGCGCGCAGTCTCCAGACGCACTTGCCACGACGAGTCGGACGTGTACGTGTTCAGCATCGGCACCATCTGGATGTAGAGCAATCGCAGCGCCTGCTCGGCTTCTTCGCTCGGCACGTTGGGCTTCGAGTACAGGATTCCGCGGAGGTTCGTCGCCAGCTGGATGCAGCTCTTCACCGCAAAAATGCGCACAATGTCGTGGCTGTCGGCAGTCGCCTTCTCCAACAAACCCACGGTCCATCCTGCAACCGTCGGGCCGGCAGAAGTCGCCAAGTCCGCGATCACAGACGTCACGGCACGACGCACAAGAGGATTATCGTCGCTGCACATGCGCTCAAACATCCCACGCAACTGCACGGGCACGTCTCCGCTCACGCGAGGATATACCATCGCAACCAGCGAAATGGGCACAATGCGCGCCGTCGGACTGGAGCTGATGCTGTGGCGAGCCATCATCGGGACAATCAGCGAGCCCACGTCTTCATCTGCGAGCGCCAGAATCACCATTTTGAACGCATTGACCATCACGTCCCACGTCGCGTGGTTCTCGATGATCGAGAGGCTCTCCAAGACGTGCAGGATGACGCTCAGCAGCAGCGTGTAGCGTTGCTCGTAGAGCCCAATTACGCGCGACTTGGTACCATTCACAGGTCCAGCGCCAGTCTTTGTTTTCCCAGCCACAAAGTGCTGCATCTCCGCCGCGCGCTTCGCCAGCCACCCGAGGAACTGGATCGTTCGGATCACCGTGCTCTCTCCCTTATCCTCGTATTCGTGGATCTGCGAGAAGAGGTTGAGTAGAAAGCGTCGCTCAGTGCACATTTCGCCGCTTCGCTCTTCTTGGAGCTGCTGCGTTTCAAGCAGGAGGGTGCGCTCCCAGTCCTCCGACGTCGCGATGAATCGGTCCAGCGGGTTCAGGTACAAACTCTCGAGCGTCGGCGGGTGGTACTCCTCGGAGCTTAAATACTGGAAGAGAGCTACTGCGATCGCCTTCGGAAAAACCAGCACTGCCTGGTGGATCTTCAGCTGGAACACGCGGAAGGACATGCGGTCCTGCTCAGGAACAGGGCGCTCGGTCTTCTGCTGGCGAATGTTCATTGACAGCTGCTTGCGAAGCACCTTGTACTCGTCCTGCGGCACCACGATCAGCTTCAGTTGCAGCGGACGCGTGGCAGTCTCGATCATGCGCAGGGTCTCCTTGTGCGTCATGTGAGTGATTTCCACGCCATTGAGAGCGACCAGCCAGCTGGAGCGCTTCACCGATGCGCGCTCTGCTGCACCGCCAGCCTTGATATCGACCACGATCGTTCGCTATATCAACACAACGCACATACATCATGAAATGAGTGACGCAGCAACGCACGGCAGCTAACCACACAGAACCAAGGACGTACCTCAAGAATGTTCTCGACCGTGAGCCCGAGAGGGCCTGCCGGGATGCTCGCAGCATACAGTTCTCCTCCCCAGCACTGGCCTGGGTTCGCAGGATCCCAGTTGTGGCCGACCACGCGGCGAAAGTCGCTGGCGAGTCGGTCCTCGTTTAGGAAATTGTTCACTGCGCGATCCAAACTGAATTCAGCAAGCAGCAGCAGATCCACGATGACTTTGAACTCGACCGAGTTGTCGCCAATGGCGTCCACCATCGACTCCACCGCGCGGCAGAGCGTCTGAAGACCGTACTTTGGCTCCACTGGCTCATCCGAAATGAACTCCTCTTCTGCGCTTTCCATCACAACATCACCGTCTTGGTCCTTTACCGCATTCACTGGCTCGCTTTCCAGCACAGCCGCTGGTGTTGGTGCAACAACAGGTGGCTCCGGTTTCGATTCCTCCTTCTGTTCTTGCATCTCTTCGACTTCCTCGTGAATGTCTTCAAGCGGCGCTTTAGCTGGTGCAATTGGGCTTGGAGGGTCTTCCACTGGATCGATAGGCACAGAGTTTGCCACATGCGCAGGGGTGGCAACAGGAGCAGGCGCCGCAACAACAGGCGTATAAGTAGCTACAGGAGCTACCGCAACGACAGGAGTTGGGGTAACAACAGGAGCGGGAGGAGTCACTGGAGTCGAAGGAGTCACTGGAGCAGGGGGGGTCACTGAAGTAGCAGCAGTCACAGCAGCAATAGGGGTAGAGCTTGGTGCAACAGGAACAGGAACTGGAGCAGCCGCAGTTCCATTTTGAAGCGCCAGCGCTGCTTCGAGAGCTTTCGCGCGACTCTGGTGGACAGGGAGAGGCGTCTCCGGGGCGCGTCGGAATCGGAGCGTCGATGGAACCGAAACCTGCTACAAGGTGAACACAAGCATACAGTTGTTAGGTAAACCAATTTGCACCACATTTCGCAAACGCACAATAAAATCACTCACCTCAGTGGACAATTGCTGGACGATCGCTGCGCAGTTCGTCTCGTTCAAGATCGAATCGCCAAAAGAGAGCAGCACGTCCGACTTGTGGACACCGCCACGCGCGGCAGGGCCATGTGGCTCCACCCACTGGACGACCGCACGGCCGAATACCGTGACGATCTGCCACTTAAAGTTGCTCTCGGTAATCACGACCTCGTAAGTCCCAGGACCCTTCAGCGATTCGAGGTCGGCCGAAATATCAGGTTTAACCGCAACAACAACGGGCTCAGGTGAAGATTCTGGTACAGAAGCCGCAGGTGGCGCAACTGGCGTCACGGGGTGGTGCAACGGCTCCAACGCTTGTGCAGCAATGGGCGTAATCGCGGACGGAGCAGGGGGCAGAGCGGCTGATGAAGCTGCTGGTTCGGTCGATACTGGCACTCGGGGTACGAGTGGCGCAGGGAAGAGCGTGTTGTGGGTTGGCGCCGCATCGCTCTCCTCCTCTTCGTCGCTCGACTCTTCAAAGTCCGCATCCGCGCCATGCTCGACGAAGTAGATCTCAACGGCTTTCTGCAAATTGTTCTTCGTGCGACGCAGCAAATCCAGAATGATCTGCTTCTTCACGTCGCCCCCGAGCAAGTCGCTCAGCTCCGCGGCTTGCGGTGGCCACTCTTCTCTGTCATCGTCGTCGGCATCGTCCACGTCGCCCTCCACGTCGTTCTGCTTGAACTCAGCGCCGTTCGCCGCTTCCGCCTGGAAGTAGAAGTCGACCGCTTTGTTCGGGTCGTTCCCGGCCTTGGCCAGCAGCGCCACGATGCGCTCCTTGGAGATATTCTTGTCGCTCGGGCCGATGATCGCGCGGATTACATCTACGAGCGCGTCGGTCTTCTTGGCGTCCATGCTGTCTGACTGACGTGTTTCAATTTTCCTTTGTTGTGGGTGTGCGGACGTAGGTGCACGAGCTCAAACGCTGCGCCACGGAGCCACGTACACACTTGCAATTCAGTCGGTCGCCCCACACGCAATGTCCCCGTCGCTCGCTTCTCGTCGCTACTGCTGCTGCTGTTACTGCGCGCCCAACTGGCCCTTTTTCGCGAGGAGAAGGAGCCGCAATTGAATTGACTTGCCCCCCTCGTTTGTTTCTTCTTCGCGTCAGGGGCGGGGCAAGGATGGGGCGGTATGCGGCGATTTAGCTTGGTTTCAGTAGCTCGTTTTTGTCTTTATCTATATAATTTGTATTGGACTTAAGACGGGAAAAATAAATGATTTAAGTGATTTCTGAAGCTACAAGTTTTAAGCAATCTACTTTATAAAATTAAACTTGTGAAAATGGAATTGCTTTGATGGTGTGTCTCCTGGACGAACAGGTACAGTATTGTACGAAATAGTGCCCTGTCCGTTGCGGCATCCCACACGAGTGCTCATAAATCCAATACACCATAACCAAAATGATATCAAGAAAACACCCAATTTTGAACATTCAGAGCGCGCGCTGGCGCGAATATTTTTGTTTCCAAAAGCGAGGAGGATACGAACATATTTGAACGACTGCCATGGCCCCACGAGACGCATTAACGGCCTCGCTGGTGCGTGACAACAGAACACAACTGAGTTGCTATAGTGGCTAAAGAGACGTACGACGCTAAAATCTATGGACTGTGGCTACTTGTGTCGCTATTCGTGTTCCCGTGTGTCTTGCAGGGCGAAGATCTGCGCAGCAAAGTCCAGAACGCCAACATCCTAGTGGTGGGCGCCGGAGGCATCGGTGGGTGCTGACCATGTTCGCACGCACGCGCTCATCTGGCGACATCTATACTGAACAACTGGATTTGCCTACAATGCGAATACTTGTGAATGTAGGCTGCGAACTGGTGAAGAACCTCGTGCTCAGCGGGTTCGTCAACATCCACCTGATCGATCTGGACACGATCGACGTGTCCAACTTGAACCGCCAGTTCCTCTTCCGATCGCACCACGTTGGTCAGCCCAAGGCGCTCGTGGCCAAGGAGATCGCGCTGAGCTTCAACCCCAAGGCGAACATCACGGCCTTTCACGGCAACATCAAATCCAGCCAGTTCGGCATCGACTACTTCGAACAGTTTGCGCTCGTGCTCAATGCGCTCGACAATGTCGACGCGCGCAAGCACGTGAACCGTCTGTGCCTGGCGACCAACACGCCGCTGATCGAAAGCGGCACGACCGGGTACCTCGGCCAGGTCTCGGTCATTAAGAAGGGCGAGACGGAGTGCTACGAGTGTACGGACAAGGTGACGCAGAAGGTGTATCCGATCTGCACGATCCGCAGCACACCGGACAAGATGGTGCACTGCATTGTGTGGGCGAAGGAGTGCTACAAGCTGCTCTTTGGGAAGACCGAGGACTCGATGCTCTGGGAGGACCAGACCGGCGAGGAGAAGTCCGCGTTCATGGATCAGGTCACGCGCGCGGACAACATGGCATTCGACGCGGCGGCGCTTCTCGAGTACGCACAGGGCATCTTCCGCGGACTCTTTGAGCTCGAAATCAAGAAGAAGCTCGAGATGAAGGTGTACAAGACGGCATCCAAGAGCCCAGAGCCGCTTGTTTTGGAAGATATCCTCGGGGCGAAGCTGCTGCAAGATCTCACTTTGGGCGACGTCAGCACCCCGAAAGAGAAGACGAAGACGTGGAACGACCGCGACGTCTGGAGCGTGGCTGAGTGCACCAAGCGTTTCTTCTCGTGCATCGTGAAGATGCTGCAGTCCGACCAGGCGCGCGCGCACCTCGGCAACTACGAGTTCGACAAAGACGACGCTGTTGCCATGGAGTTCGTCACTGCGGCCGCGAACCTTCGTGCCGCGGTGTTCAACATCACGATGGAGTCGCTCTACAGCTGCAAGGGCATTGCAGGTAACATCATTCCTGCCATCGCGACCACGAATGCGATCATCGCAGGCATCCAAGTGCTTCAAGCGTTCAAGATTCTCCGCGCGGCCAAGCCAATCGCCGAGGCGTGCAACTACACGTACTGCAATCGGGTGTGGGACTCGAGAGGCATGCTGCTGAGCCCTGTGGCGCTCTCCAAGCCGAACCCAAAGTGCTACGTGTGCTCGAAGCACATGCTCGAGCTGGCGATCGACACGAAGAAGTCGTCCCTGCGCGACCTCGTGGACAAGGTGTTGAAGAAAAAGCTCGGAGTGAACGAGCCAACTGTGTCCATTGGCTCCAACACGATCTACGAGGAGGGCGAGGACGCCGAGGAGAGTCTGGCGGTGAACCTGAACAAGCTGCTGATGAACCTGCCGGGCAAGGGCATCCACCACGAGACGATGATCTCCATCGAGGACTTTTCGCAGGATTTCCGTTGCTCCATCCGCGTGCTGCACAGGGACGAGGCGGAGTTTGGCGAGAAAGCCATCGAGTTCTTCGCGCTGGGTGGCGATATTCAGCAGCTCAGCGCTGGGGTGGCTGTGGATGACGAAGAGACCAAGGGCGGCGAGGATGAAGACGAGGATTCGGACTTTGAGGTCATGGAGCCGCATGAAGCTGTTGCAAATGACCACAGCAAGCGCGCGCGGGGTGACGACGACGACGACGTTGTGGAGTTGGTCGAAGTGAAGCGTCCGAAAGCGTAAACCCCTTCGGTTTTTCTTCTGTAAACCGGTAATCTGGTTAATTACTTTCTATCAAACCACTTGCAAAATGTAGCGAACGATTTCCACATTTGGCTGATATGTGTGTGTGCTGCCTCAATAACCGGATACAGGAGAGCGCGTGAGTAAGGCATGTCTGATTTTTATTAGGTCAAAGAGAACATGAAGGATTGAAGGTGTCATAAAGGTTGTTTGGAGCATTTTGTCTTGCTTTGAGTAACATCACAAATTGCGTCCACTAATTTGTATATATCTTGTATGAGGTTATAAAGTGTAGATCGTGCCTTACTCACTCGTTCAGCTGTATACACATTTAATGATAGCGATACAGCATACATTTGAGTGCTGTTTAAGTTTCGAATTATTAACCGGAAGGTTTACATATAGGTGTATACGCCGAGGCTCGTGGGCAAGGGCACACACACAAGGGAAGCGTCAAAGCGAGAAGCTGCACATGGGCGGCCTCAAGATCGCTAGCGTAAGCGCGCCGCTACTGGGCTCTGGAGATGCGAACGCTACCGACGCAGTGCGCAAACACAGCCCCGCACCCTCTTCACCTGCTACAGCCGCCGACGTGAGCAGCAACACCAGTGGGAATAGCAGCGCGATCGGCAGTCCCGCCGCCGTTAGACCACTCGACGCGGCGATCGCCACCTCTACAGCCAAAGTGCTGCTATTGACAGCTGTGGACGCGAAGGACAATTTAGCAAACGATACGACCACAGCTGGGCCAGTTGTCGGCTCCCATAGCGACGTGCTCGATGACATTGTTGGTGATAGCAGCGAAGAAACTGGAGATGCGAACGATCCTTCACGCGGTGAGACCAGCGCTGCTGCAGTTGATGGGGCGATTATTGACGCGATGAGGGCAGTTGTATCAGACGAATCCGACGCCGTAGCGACAGATGAGAACGACAGTGTGTCCGCAGAAGAGACCCAGCTGTCAGCAGCAGCGGAAGATCCGGTGGAGCTCGCTGATGCAGAGCTCGTAGCTGTCGACAACGGTGATGGCGAAGAGAAAGCGCCGCAGTCGGACGTGCATCGGAAGCGAAAGCGATCCAAGCGACTGGGATTCTCCGGCAGTCGACCAAAGCAGAAGCGCCAGAGTGCGTGTCCGCCACTGCAAGTGCGGCTACCCGAGTCGCATCAGAACGGCCACCTCGACGCGCCCGAGTCCCCCATCTTTCATGAATCGGCGGCGCTGTATCCATCAGCGCCGCCTGAAGGCATGGCGTGGGATTGGAGCATGAGCGACGTTTATTACGACCCGCTGACCCAAGACAACCTCGAGCACCTCGTCCGCGCTCGGAAGAGCTGCGCAAACATCATCGCAGCGAACGAGGACACGTGCAAGGGCATGCAGCAGGCGAACTCGGAGACGGCGCACCTGACCGCGATGCTGAAGGACGCAAATGATCCAATCAGCGCGCGTGTGCAGCCACTGCGACGCGGCCGACGTTACCGTGACGTGTGGGAAGAGGAAGATTTTTTGTGCTTGGAGCGCAAGCGCGACAGTCTCTCGGTCGATAAGAAGCGCGGGTTCAGCGACCAAACTGTTTTGCTGTCCAACCACGAGCTCGTCCACGGCTATGACGACGAGCTCTTTGAGAAATACATTATTCAGTTGGAAGCGAAAGCTGGTCACCAGTCAACACCTACGATGGACGCCAACAAGACTGGAGCTGGACCCGCAGTGCAGAAGAACGACACATGTGGGGGGGTGAAACCCGAGCCAACTCGCAAGGGAGCCAAACAGAAACAACAGAAGCAGCCGAGTCTTCAAGAGAGCGTCGTGCCTGACATCCCATTGGACCAGTGCCACCCGGCAGCATGGGGCAACTGGATCATCAAGAAACAAACGGTACGTCCTTCCGTCTAATATTTATATGACTGACTGGCTGTGACTGGACGCCCTTCCCCATGCTAATGTGTTTGTATGCATTTCTTTGGTTTGCAGACTTGTTTTGACATCATTCATCCCGCGTCGCTGTGTCGAAAGATGGTTTCGCGTCGGTGGAAAGAAGAGTCGGAGGCCCTCGAGCAGCTCAAGATGCAACAGGGGAGTGATGAAAAGAACAATGACGAAGACGAAGAGGAGGCAGAGTTCGACACGACTCGACCCTTGGCTGATCTACGAATCATCCCCATTGCGACATCAATGTGGGGCAATGGCAAGGACGAGATCGTCAAGCTGCCCAGTTTCGGCACCGTTCTTGAAGACGACGAGATTTCGCGCGAGATTTCCGGCTCGCTCGCGAAACTCATCCCACTCTCCATGTACAACTGGCGGCTTGCACAAACAGTCTACGAGCGAGCAGCGACCTATGCCCAATGTTCCTCGGTCATGCAGCAAGAAGCAGGTATCGTGAAGCGACTCGAAGAGCTCTACCAGCGTCTGTATCCTGCTCGCGCCAACGAGAACGACTCCGAGGACGCCTTGCACGACGGACGCGTCCCTGTCTTCCACAGTCGTCATGTGGACGTGATCACCCACAGCTTGAAGTTCTGTCGAGACAGCGAAGAATCGTATAGTGTCGCTGCCTCGGTCGAGTATGCGCTGACGCTACAAGTAGGAGACGAAGTGGACGTGCTGGACAGGAATGGCTGCTGGAACGACGGAGTCGTGGCTGAGATGTTTCGCGAATATGGTCGCGTGGTCAAGTACGTGCTGTTGCGGCTCTCGCTCTGGGACACCAGCGCCGTGGAGTGGGTGTCCGTAACAGAAGGACGCATTCTACCTCGCGGTGTCGCAGATGGCAAGATGTCGTTCACAGTTGGACCAACGCGGTTCCGCAAGCGCCGGATAGAGTTCAACCGCGTGCTGGCAGATACGCTCGAGAGTACTTTTTCCGTGCGACATGTGGAGCAGAATGCAGCCGCAGCCGCACGAAAAGTGGCAATGGCAGCCAGCAACAGCGAACAGGCGGAGAAGACGAAGCTGCAAAAGAAGAAAGCGAGGCGTACAGTATAGTTGAGATTATCCTTGTCCTGTAGCAAAATTATCGTATACTGGAAGAGAGATCAGGTATTGTGGAAGAGACTCAATGCGCACGGACTGATTTGCTGGCTCAGACTCTCCAGAGAGTGAACTTATACTTCGAAGTAAGAGATAGTGTAATTTAGTTTGTGTTGCTGGAATTCTGCACTCGATTCGTCTTCGGAGCATCACCGCACAGCACGGCTCAGGCAATTTTGAGGCTTGAAAATTAGCTGTGATTTGATTATGGATATTTTGTCCCACCTGAAGAACCAATTTCCAAGTTTTCCGACAATTTCTGCATTATTGGGCGAGCTGACTTTGGGAAGGTATTTTTGGTGTGCTGAGCGCAAGGTATTTATATGTGAAGAGCCGAGTCGCAAGCTCACGACGAAATACTGACTGTTGTGGCGAGCAAGCGTGTCCTGGTGCCTAATCACTTGAACATGGCGCTGCAGCGGAAAAACTTCCGCTGTCCGCGGGATGGCACCTCGTCGCCTATCCACACAGCATCAGCAAATGGCTCAGCAGGCGTCGTCATCTCCCACGCAGAGCTGCCGCCGCGTCAGCGCAAGCGCCTTCAGGTGGGCACGACGAACCTCATCAGGAGCCCGGTTGAGTTTGTCGAAGACGCACCTCGCCACATCTGCGCCACGAACATTGATTTGCTCAAGGCCACGCTCGTTAACAGCAGTAGCGATTCACATGCTGCACCTCATGGAGTCAACGAGGGACGATCCAGTGGAGACCTTCAAGTGGTCCGTACTGAGCAGCGGCGACTGCGCTCCATGACGCCCAGCAGCAGTGCGAGTCGCCTAGAGACGATGGCGATGCGCAATATCCGGACGTCAAATGGTGCGCGGACCGCATTGGAGCACCTCAGCAGCTCTGCTGGCACTCAGCATCCGGACCCGCTGCCACTTTCTCCCAAAGATACGCCAAAGACTCATAACGACAGCCACGCGAAGCAGCAGGCGCTGTTTACGAAGAACCGCAGACGACTCTACGAGGCGTTCGTGGAGAAGTACGGCTCCATGCGTGCGGTCTTCAAGGCCTTCGACAGCGACGGCGACGGCGTCATCTCCTTCCAGCGCTTCCACAACATGGTCGAGGCGTCCGAAGTCGGGCTCACGCCAGAAGAGACGCGTCTCATGTACACGCACGTGGACATGAACGGCGACAATGCTATGGAGTTCACGGAATTTGCGCAGATGTTCACTGCGAGCACGCTCTCCAAGGACGCCGGGGGCTTCTCAGATGACCATAATGATGCCACGAGGGACCCAGGTTCGTCATATGCGCTCAAGTACCGCTCGCCGCTTGAGCTCTCGCCCAGGTCGCGCGACAAGATGAAGGAACTGCGCGCCAAGGTGACGGAGCAGCTCGCCAAGCAGCACGGACTCGACGTGAGCGTGCACGGCGGGAAGAACGTGCAGCTGCTCCTGTTTGCGTTCAAGCAGTTCGACACGGACAACGACGGCGTGCTCACGTACGAGCAGGCCAAGCGTGCGCTGGGGAACGAGTACCTCAAGCTCCAGATGCACGCGCACGAGCTGGAGGAAATGGTGCGCATGATCGACCGCAACGGCGACGAGCTCATTAGCATGAAGGAGTTCGTGCAGTACTTTGGCGTGGGCAAGCGCGAGATCCCGACCGACCTGCTCGACAACGGCCGCAAGAAGGCGCTCGTGGCGCTGCATCAGAAGATGAACGCCAGTCTGACGCCGCGCGAGGAGTTTGATCCCGAGTACTATGAGAAGCGGGTCTTCGACTCGCGAGAGAGCGAAAGCGAGGTCTTCGAGTCCACTGGCTGTCTGCCCGAGAGTCTCAGCAAGCGCATCGCAGCTGCTGCGATCTTCCAGATGCCGCCGTCGCAAGTGTCCCCGAAACGCATGCTGAGCGGGTCCAAGTCCGTCCCAACACTTGGTTCACTTCGAGCCACAGAGAGAGGGAGCAGCACGAAGGAAAAAGGTCCTGAGGTGAATTCCATCACACCAGTATCCCAGGACCGCTTTCAGCACCGCCGCATGGAGAGAACTGACTGGACACGCGTGGGGCTCGGTGGTGACGGCGTGCTTGAGGACTCGGGGCTGTTCATAAATGATCACGACCGATTCCGCACGACAACGGCGGGCGCGTACAGCCCCATGCGGCGTGGCCTGAACGCAGGCGACCTCCACCGCGACCAGCTACCCACAAGCACGAGTGAGTTTGACGTCCGTGAGCAGATCCGCCAGGCGCGCTTCGAGCGCACGCAGCTGCAGCTGCAGCTCATGGACGCGAATCGCATCAAGGAAGCGCGCATTAAGGACTGGAAAATGCGCGCGAACGTGCGCAAAGCCGCCGGACAGCAGTTCGACTACCTCGACCGCATCCACGACCAGGAGCAGCGCGTGGCCATGAAGGACCTGCAGATGCAGAAGCGTCACGGCGGCGTGCAGTATCTGCGCATGTGGGCGGGCAGCCCCGACTCGCAGTTTAATGGAGCTGGTGGTGGGCGTGGGGAAGGTTCATGACTCAAAAAAACATTTTTTTTAGTTTGGCACGCGACCCTTCACAGAATTTGACAAAAGAGTGATACTTAAAAAAACGTTTTTCTTATTGCATTTGAAAAATACTTTGTTTTTATTGAGTTGTTGCATCAATTTACATAATTTTCAATTATTAAGGTAAAAATGCCTACTGCATGTGTGCACGTGCGAGTGCTGTTGCGCGACTTGGGCACTGCGTTCACGCGCTACGACGCCCAACAGAGCCGCTTCTGCCTGCGTAGCAGTGGCGTCGCGTTCTCCAATGTGCGTGCACTGGGCATCTGCACCAGCGCGACGCTCGCCGAGCAGACCTGCAAGCTGGAGATAGGTGCATCTCTGTCTTGTCATGCAGCTTGCCACAATTCAAAAACATTTGCTCAACAATGGTTGTGATACGGCAGATGACGGAACTGGAACGATACAAGTGCAGATCGATGCGTCAAAGCTGCTATTCGACGCACAAGATCTGCGCGCAGGCGAACTGGTGAGTGCAGTTGCAGGCGCACGCTGCCATTTATCTCTCTGTATGTGCTAAAAGTCCTCCTTGTGCACTTTATTGGACATTTAGATTGACTGTCTGGGTACGCTCATGGAACCGAGTGCAGTGAGTCAGTCACCCACTCGATACATCGAAGCTACGCAGTAAGTGCTGATCTTTGTCCATGTTTCGCTTACTCTATGAACCAACTGCTCACCAAATCGTATAGCGTCATTATCATCAAGGACCGCAACGCAGAGAGCCTGCGAATGCTCGAGATCCTCCAACTGTACTTCGTAGATGTCTGCTGATGCAAGCTGTCGTACTGTGTCCTGTCCTAACACTCGCCTCTTGTCTCCGTGTGAGCAGATCCCAGCGAGTGTCTTCGACCAGCAGCAGCGAAGCAACCACGCTGGCGCTTCTTCCATTCCCCACCACCTCATCATCTTCCTCTGTAACTGCAAAGTCTGCTGGCGTGAAGCGAAAATATTCATTCTCGTCCCTGGAACAACCCAGTGGGGCAATTGAGCACCACTCAAAGACTCTGATTGAAAAGCCTCGCGACCAACAGACGAGAAATCCACCGCAACTCGCGAAAGCCCCGACTGGCCCAAGCACGTTCATGCATCCTGTGCGAGCGTCCGTTCTCCCTGCTGCCGAGTATCGCTTCAACGTGTCCGAGTCCGACCACCAGCACATTGAGAACGGAGTCAAAACATTGGAAATCAGGTTCGCTGTCCCTTACAGCAGATCTAATTTGCGCGTTTGATCGTCCTAATCGTCGCTTTTCTCGTGCCTTCAGGCTCAATGCTCCCCCGTACTCGATCATCCGCGTGAACGACCGCATCCTGATCAACAGCCGGACCATCGCCACAGTCGTTGCGGTGCGAAAGTACACGCAGCTTCAGTCGGTCTTGCAGACGGAAACATTGGCAAATCTGCTCCCAGCTGCAGACTCATCAAATGATTCTGTCCATACACCAACGCTCAAGGCTCCTGCCGCAGCAACGCGTCACTTTCGGCAGTTTCTCAGCGCTGTCGAGGAAGAAACCCATGGACTCGTGGTGTTTGAGCTCCACGTGGGGTCCGGAGCCGCACCTCAAAAGAAATCTCCAGAGGAGTGGAGTCGTAAGTGCCACTTAATTTGTCGTAGTGGACACTGCCATGTCTGTCCACAGAGTTGTCTGCTAATAATGTTGCACCTACCAGGGCTTCTCTACGATCAGCTCGCGAAGAAACGAAAGTATGGCTGCTCGCTGGCCGACCTCCAGTTCGCTTTTCCCGCGCTCCCGATCGATAGCATCATGGAGATCCTCACCGAAGTACGTCGAATAATCTCTCATTTTACATGTCAGATAATCGCATGGTCGCTGTGCTCACAAACCTCTCGTTGCGATTCATCAGCTCCAGATGGATGGCGTGGTCTACATGGTTCAAGATAAATACCTGTTGCTTTAATTTGGTGCGGTGGTTAAGAGTACGAGAGCTGGCAGCTTCAACGTCAGGAACTGGGAGGTGCGTCAATTGTACAGCAGCCGCAGAGAGACTCGACTAGATCGGTGGGCGATTCTTGATCCAGGGATGATTTGCAGCATCCATCAGACTCATCCGATCCTCCGGCCTCAATTTCAGCAACCCAGCGATGAAATTCTTAGCGCTTTCCGACACGACGGGCGTCTCTGGGAAGGAATAATCAATCATTTCGATCCGCTTGTACATCTCCATCTGGTTATCGCAGTGGAAGGGCGTCGCGCCAATCAGCAGCTCGTAGGTCAGCACGCCAAGACTCCACGTGTCTGTTCGGTAATCGCAGGCATGTCCAAGCAGCATTTCGGGGCTGAGGTAATCCGGGGTCCCACAGAACGTACGTCGCTTGTCATGAGGTTTTGGAGCATGTACCGACCACCCAAAGTCCGCCAGCTTGATCGTCTGATTGCTCCCCAGCAGCAGGTTCTCAGGCTGAAGAATAATAGGGAAATCACACACAATGCGTCAGTCTTGCGCGAAACCGGTACTTGTAGGAGTATCGCAAAGTGTACCTTTATATCGCGGTGAATCACGTCGCACGCGTGGCAATAGCGAAGCGCCTCGACCACTTGTGCGACATAGTGGGCAGCAGTTGGCTCGGCAAAATACTTCTGCTTGCTGAGCTGCTTGTAAAGCTCGCCCTGACTCGCGTACTCGAGCACCAGATAGATACACGACTCGTCGTAGAAGTAGCCGTAGAGTCGAAGGATGTTGGGGTGGCGCAGACGCGACTGGATCTCAACCTCGCGTTTCAAGTTGCCGATGCCACCTTCGTGAACGAGTGGGGACTTGAAAAGCACCTGAGCAGACCACACAAATCGATTAGCCACATTGTCACCATTATAGCCACACCACCAAGCAAATATGTAGCACATTACGAACCTTCAGAGCCACCATCATATTCGAGGACTTCTCCTTTGCCAAATAAACGTTGCCGAATTTCCCCTTGCCCAGGCTCTTCGTGACTGCGAAATCGTCCATCTCCATCTTGCGGTTCTCTTCCACGCGCTCGCTGAGCGTTCGCAGCGGCCGTGCCTCATCGAGCGACTTCCTGTTCGACAGTGACGTCTTGAAGGTGCGCCCGAATGTCTGGAGCGAAGTATTCAAAGCCGTCGGCGCACTCGAGCGAACGGCAACGCGTTGTGGTGCGCCGATCTTCGTTTCTGTAAGAGCCGGGAGCGTTTCCGACCGAATGCGCTTCTTGGTGGTCGAAAACGCATCAAGAATGCTGCTCACATGATCAGAATCTTCTTCTTCCGCCACTTCTTCGTCAATGGAGACAGATAATCGCTTCAGAACACGCAGTGGACCAAATGAGGGCGTTTCCCGGTCGATCTGGCCAGTTGTTGACTTGTCATCTTCGCTGATTTTGGACAACGTGCTGGTGATCGTTGAAGGTGCTGGGACCTCTGCCGCTCCTGCTGCTTTTATTCGGTACGCGTCGAGACTCAAGGCTACCGACAAGTCCAGCGTCCGCTCTTCAGTGGTGTCCCCCATGCTGAAGGACGATGAGAAATCGTGCGACGAGTTGAACTGGAGCGACGCTTTCTCCTCTTCGTCCGGGGTGTCAAAGCCGCCATCCGAGTCTTTGGATCTGCGCTTTTCGATCTCGGTTTGCTGAAGTACGTGGCGCGATGGTGTCACCACACGTTGCGCACCACCAGCTAGCGATGGGACGAGGGGACTGGGGGAGATGAAACTCTTCCGCCGCGTCGCCTTCTTGCCGGTGCTTGAGAAGCTGCTGTCGGTGCCTTCCGTCGAAGCGATGGACGTATCCAAGTCCACCGTATCTTCATTCGCGTTTGATGTAGAAGAAGACGTCGTTTTCTGCGGCGTGATGAGCGAAATGGCATCCACGACCGCGTCCACAGGCTTCACTTCCTCGTCCGCAGAGAAAGACGACACCAACGAGTCGTGATCGACGGACGACGCCGACGTGGACTCAAACGAGTTTGTTCGTGGCACACGCTGCCGTTTGGATACGCCGCTCGCGCCACTGCTCTTGGAGCTGGTCTTCTTCGTGCGTGTAGTCTTCGATCTACTAGATCGTTGTAAAGATAGAAAAACACACGAATGCAAAGCAAAAAGGCACTGGTGAGCTCGTCACAAAGAAGAATTTTACGAGACAGAGACAGCGATCGGCGTACCTGTGCGCGGCTGACGCTCCTGTAGCCCCACTGACAGATGAAGCGGATGTACTATTGGGTGCCGCGCCCTTGGTCTTCATGCGCTCAAGGCGCCACTGCTCGAGCTGCGCGCGTCGGATGTCCGCCATGTTTCGATCCCCGCCCAAATGCTCTGGCGTTGAATTACGCTCGGAGGTATTTGACTACTGAATAGTCATTATTTGTGACTCCCCATTTCAAAATGTGACTACCGATTTCAAACGGCGAATCTCCAAAATCATTCTCCATGTTGAGCAATGTTACTAAGTGTAAATCGCCATACAAAATATCATACTATCCAGTCAAACTGCGGATTAACAAAACAGAATGCAGTGGGCTTCAACATGCGCAGGCCAAAGAAGTCCAAGCGCTCAATACGCGAAGTCAGTGAGATATCTGAAGCGCGGCAGTGCTGTTCAAATAGATCGACCGACCGTGTCGTGTTTCTGAATCGGTACCCGAGAGAGAGCTTTTTTAGTGGGTGCTGTTGTTGGTCAAGATCCTACAGTACTTTGGGGGGGGGGGCTTTGCTCAATCGTTTACTTCAAAGTAACGTTGGATGAAGTCCAGCCTCCCAGCATAAACATATACGCTTTGGACCATTTACAAAAGCTGCGTTTCTACCAGCACAACAGTTTTCTTCCGATCGAGCTTCGAATTTCGCAGAGGTGATGCGAAAAGGAGTCTGCACTCCGATTCTCTCTGATGGTGAAGTCAATGCGCCAGAATTAAGGTGGGCGACGTGTGCAGACTTCGCCAGCACTGACTCGTGCTTGATCCCAAGTTGGGGCCACTCCAGTCAGTCAGTGTGTCCACTTGTGCTGGACCACTATTAATAATAAACGGCGAGTCCAACGGTCGTACTTAGCTGAATGTCCATGTCTCAACAGATCATGCGACCGACCAGTTGAGATCTGCTGGGCATTGCGGTCTTGATTGGTGAAGATGCGTCATGCACGCTCCCAATCGATCTCTCGTGCTGCTCTCTTCCTTTCGAGATTCATGTAGCAGGTGCCCATGAACAACACGAAACAGTTTTTAATCAGCCAGCGACTACCGCAATGGCTTCGACAGCTTCATCGCCTGTGACCGCGCACCATCGGACGATCCTCTGGGTGCTCGCGTGCCTCTGCTGCCTCGCGCTCGGCTCCATCGCGTCCTTCTCGACCACGCACTACATGCCGCACCTTGCGCGCAAGTTCAGCGTCTTCGCAGACGAACAGAAGGTGGAGCTCCAGCTCCTGCAGCCAGCGCCAGCGACCGAATATCGCACCAGCAGCAGGTCCAGCACCGGCGCCACTCTGAGCTTCTCACTGAGAGGCGCCAAGAACAGTCGAGACGTGAATGCCACATCAGACAGCTCAAGCCCCAATACTTTAAACACAACAAAGCAGGCGGACGCCGTAGCCAATGACCGGTATGCTCGCGGGGTGGTCATCAGTCTGCACAACGGCGTGGTGTCGATGGGCGTGTCGCTGATCCGTGAGCTGCGCTGTCTTGGGAACACGGAGCTCATTCAAGTGTATCATTGTCTACCAAGCGAGCTCTCGGATGAGGCCCAGGCCCTGTTGACACGCAATGATCCAAACGTGGAGATCATCGACGTGTGCTCCGAGCTACTGAGCCGCTCCGTGCTCAACGGCGGGGACGCCACCATCGCCGTCGACAACGTATTCGCTGGCGACGAGGCCCTCGCGCGCACGTTCCAGAGCTACTGGCTCAAGCCGCTCGCGCTCTATCACACAAAGCTCCAGGAGGTGATCCTGCTGGACGCCGACGCTGTCTTAATGCGCAACCCAGCGGACTTGCGGACCATGAGCGGCTACGAGCGCACGGGCACGACTTTCTTCTACGACCGCGTGTACGCCATGCGCAAGTTCTTCAACCGCGTGGACTCGAACGGCACGCAGATGCTGCATCAGCTCATCGACACGTTCAACTACGCGCAGTTCGGACTGCGCGGACCCGCGCTGTCGCAGCAGCTGCAGGACTCGTTCGCGTTCCGAGAAGCCACGGCGCACGAGATGGACTCGTCCATGCTGCTGGTGGACAAGCGCCGCGCCGGGAAGGCGATGGACGTGCTCAAGCACCTGATCACGAGCGTGCGCTTCCAGCTCAAGTTCTCCTGGGGCGACAAGGAGGCTTTCTGGCTGGCCTTCGAGCTGGCGGATCAGCCGTATTTCTTCTCTCCCTGGGGACTCAGTTTGCTCGACTCGGTGCCGAACGAAGACCTCGAGAACCACCCGGAGAGCATGTGTGGCAGCATGGCGCACTACGTCCCTACTGAGGAGAATGCTAACGAGCCACCTGAGCTTCTGTATGTGAATGGGAAGGCGCTGCTCGAGCCATTCCCTCTGGGCGTGGACAAGAGCCTCACGGCGGACAGGTCGCGCATGTTCAATATCAACCCGACGCACCTCACCCCGCGGTATCGCCGGCAGGACTTTGACGCGCAGAAGAGCCCGTCGTTCGAGTGTATGGATAACATGGGGGCCGTGGAACTGCCCAAGTACTTCTACTCGCGCCTGCTGCGGCGCCGCATGCACTTCTTCGCGGCTGAGACCAAGTTGTACGAAGCGCTCGACACTTGCTCTTAGAAACGAAGGTTGTGATAAAGAAACACACTTAATACAATGTATTTATCTTCTGGATCCATTGTTCAGTGTAGCCTGATGTACATACGTCCACACCTCAAGGAGGAATAACCAATTGATATTTAGCAGCCAGCTAGTCGAAGCGGAACAGCGACAATCGCAAATGGTCGCTCCTTTACAAACGCGCGCGAGCTTCACGAGCGATCTCCGCGCGAATCGGCAGCAGCAGCTCGTGCAGCGCAACCTTGTCCGAGCCGTGGTTCACTGGGTCGTGCTGCGCAGATGCGTACAAAGCCTCGTACGGCTTGCCGTCGT
>JAASFY010000188.1:0-33162 GCA_023334035.1 Globisporangium okanoganense | reverse complement strand
GCGCTTTGGACCGAACAGCAGCCGCGAAGCCGTGTTTTTGACTGCGTGTGCAGACTCTGGAGAACGAGGCTGCAGTGTGAACTTTGAGCTGCCAGGTGTCTCATCAAATCGGCCATGCTGGTTCAGGACTCTCAACGCCACGAGGTACGCTACGAGAATTTATATGAGTATGAGATGCCTGTCAATTTGCAGATAAAAGATCATGCGACGCAGATTCATGACGCGTCGCACATGCACAAGATCAAATGCAACCCAACTTTCATGACTTATCTTGGTAGTCTAGTGTCCGCTTGTGTGTATGTGTATGTGTGACTGACTTTTCTCTTTTTCTTATGCAGCGTGCTGGCGTGCGAACGTGCGCTGGAACTTCATGAGGCGGTGGCCGTGGGTCTTGAGCACCACGAGGCAGATGGCGAAGAACGCGCCGGCGGCGATGAGTGACCCGAAGCCCTCGAGCGATTCCGCGACCACGGCCGCCATGCCGTTGCTCTGGTAGTTCATTGTAAACACATCGGTCACCTTGTGCGCGTACACGCTCCTGACGAAGGCCGTGATGCCGTCTTCGTGCAGCGTCGCTGGGTCGAAGGACGGCGCCTGGATGCCATCGGCGTAGCACACTGGACACTCGTGCACGGTCGGCCAGAAGCCCTTCTTCGTCACCTTGTTGACCTTGTTGTGCATGCGCCAGAGCCACATGACGAGTTTCTGCGGACCGTCATCGTCGAACTTGGCAAGCTCGTCGATCACGCTCGGCGGGTTCGCGGCCAGAAAGTGCTTGACGCATTCCTCGCAGCCGAAAAAGTGCATGACAAAGACGCGGATGGCCGCGGCGATCTCGCTGAACTTACGCGTGGGCACGGGCGAGTCCTTCATGAGCTCCGCGTCTGCACTGACGCTCATGCTGTGGAAGAGCGTCCATAGCCCGCACGTGTACGTGCCGCAGCTGGCCCAGCCGGCCTCGTCGTTGGACGCCAGCAGGTTCTTTGGGAACGTCGTGCGGTGCGAGATCATCTTCCACTGCTCGAGCAGCGCCAGCCAGTCGGCCTTCGTCCAACGGTCCTGGCGGCTCACTGCGTCCTCGAGGCTCGCGAAGGCCGCACGATTCACCTCAAGAGGGAAAGACCCCGCCAGTGCGCCGATCCACTGCAGCGCAGCGTTGTAGCGCTCGCCCTCGAGCACGTCCGTGCCCAGGAAGAGCCCACTCTCGAGCGTGAACGCAGCCGCGGCGCCAGCATCGCGCAGCCGCGTGTACTTCATCGGGAGCGACTGCTGCTTGGGCTTGCCCTGCGGGTCGCCGCCTTGCTCGTCCTTGACACGGTCGTTCATGATGAGCGCGATCTGGTCGGCCATCGTGTCCGGGTCGATGCCCGACTTCATGTTGTGCTCGTACATGGACGCCTCGACCCACTTGACGATGCTGGCCATCTTCTTGTCAGCCACGAGGCGCTTGGACATGGCCGTGGGTGGCACGTGGAAGAGCTTGATGCCTGGGTACCCAAAGATCTTCTCGCGCGTGCAGATGGCGTCGTTCTTGGTGCAGTCGATGGCGCCGACGTTCACCTTCGGACTCTCGGCGTAGAATGCAGCGACCTTCTCCCACGCGGGCGCAAAGTCGCGGCAGTGTGGGCACCAGGGCGAGTAGAAGTCCACGACCCAGACCTCGTCAGTACTGTTGAGCATCTGGTCAAAGTTGCTCGCGTCCAGCAGTCGCACCTGGAACGAGTTCTCGAAGAGCGGCGTGTTGTCGCGGAAGCGCGCGCCGGCGGCGTCAGAGAAGGTCTGCGTCAGCGCCACCAGCGCTACCAGCGCCACCAGCAGCAGTGTGTGTATTCGCAGTCTTGAGTATGGCGCCATTGTTCAGATAAGCGTTCGCTTGTGTGTGTGCGCGTGTGTGTCGTGCGTGAAGTGTGGTGAATTGAGCGCGGCGAGCAGCTCCACGTGGACCCATCTTTGCACTGTCCGAAATCATTTTAGAGAGGTTTTCGGATATAAGCGAGTGTGTGTGCGACCTTCAAGCAACATCCTCGCCTTTCGCCAGCACGAAGCTGATTACCGAGCAAAAGAGACAACGAGCAGCTCCATGCCAAGAAGGCTGGCGTTCAATACAAATTCTCTACATCCTGGCTCGCACTGTTGGTATTTTACGTCCTCTCACGCTTTGCGCTTGTCCTGGAACTGTCGCTGCAGCACCGAGAGCTTGGCGTCCGACCAGGGCGTACCGTTGTCCACGTCCGGCTGCGGCAGCTTGGGGATCTCAAAGCGTGCACGTCTGCCCAACGCATCGTCAAGCACGGAGCCCAGGTCCCCGCCCTTCGTACCGTAGCCTGGCGACCCCGTTCCACCGCTATTGTTGTTGCTCCCATTTGCACTCGTGCTCGGGAGCCGCGAGTCCGAGGAGCTGGACCCCAAAGGCCTGGATTTCTTCGACATCTTTGCCACAGAGGCCCAGTCCGGGAGCGACGCGAGGATACCCGCGTCGCTCGCCATCTGCCACTTCATACGCAACGACGTGAGCTCGCTATTGAGCTTCTTGGTCTCCTTTTGGGACGTCGCGCGTGTCCAATCGAGCTTGTTGCGCACTTCGATAAACTTCTCGTCCATGAGTCGCAGCTGGTCCTCCAAGATCTTGGCTCCTTGCTCAAGCTCCTGGATCTGCTGGTCCTTGAACGCGGTCTTCTTTTGCAGAATGGTGCTCTTGTCTCTGCACTCGGCAAACTCCTTCTCGGTTCGCCGCTGGGAGTCGACCGCCTTGGTCTTCGCAGCCGCCTCGTGCTTCAAGTGCACCATGAGTTTCTCAATGTGCTCTGAGAGTGCGACAATTTTCTCGGTCGTCTCCTTGCAGTTGGCCTCGGATTTCTGGCGCAGCTCCTTCTCGACGCGCTCACGGCTGACCATCTCGACGGCTTTCTCCTTTAAAGCCTGGAACTCGCCCAGGCCGTTCATCGCAGTTTGCAGCTCGCGCTCGAGGAGCTCGGTCTGCTCCTGTAGCCGCTTGTTGCGGCTTCGGCACAAGCGAAGCTCTCGTTCGAGGCGTCCGATGCTGCCCAGACCGTCCATAGTGGAGAACACACTGACGTTCGCTAGATGAGTTGATTTCTGAGCGGCGTCGCCAGCTGCTTCGTCGCCTTGAGCCTCGTCTATAGTGCTAAGATCCGATGCTGACGATGTACCAGAAGCACCTGTGAGCAGCCACTCATGCTCGAGCGCCTTGAGCCTCAGTCGGATAAGCTCCTCGAGCTTCACATGCTGATATAAACTGTCGTCCACGCCGCTGCCCGCAACGCCCCTCAGCAGTGATAGCCGCACATCCTTGACTTCGCTGCGCTGCTCGTGCCACTGACTCTTGACTCTCTCGTACTTCTCTGCGAGCGCCAAGTTCTTCTCGCCCTGGCGCACGAGCTCTTCGGATTTCTCAAAGATATGCTGCTGCAGGTCGCGCAAAGAGCCCGTCGCCGCGGCTCCGGGTTTGGCGCTCCCACCACAGGTGAGCGAAAGCAGGCATACTTCTTCCTCGAGGCGGCGGATCTGCTGGTTCAGCTGCGAGATCGTGTCGTCTTTCTCAGCGACCTGCTGCTGCTGGGCTTGCTGCTCCTGGGTTGGGCTATGGTCGTCCTGCTCCATTACAACCTCCACAACCTGACTCGCCGCGTGCAATTGGCTCGTTAGACTCTGGATTTGGTTCTCGAAATCCTTCACCTGGTGCTGGGACTGGGTCTCCACGTCCCACCTTCGCTGCTCCAAGTCGCTCTTATCGTTCTGAACCCCCTGATACGCGGCGTGTAGGTTGTCATACTCGGTCGTGAGTTGCAAGAAGCGCTCGTTGCTCTCGTTGATCTGCTTCTGGAGCTCCGCGACCGTCTCTTCGCTCAACCGGCGCGTGTGTTTCTCCTTCTCGAGCTCCTCCAAGTCCGTCACGAGCTCACTACTGTAGCTCTTCATACTCTCCTCCAGTAAAGCGACTTTCTCTTCCAGCGCCTTGCGTTCGCTCTCCCAGCCTTCGTCGCCCTCGCGCTTACTGCTCTCAAGCTGCTCGTAGGCCACGCGCCATTGCTCGTTCTCCTCTCTGTACGCGTCGTTCGCCTGCATGAGCTCAGCGAAGCGCAGCTTCTCCTGCTCGATGGCGATCTGCATCTGCGCCTTTTCGTTCGCGTGCTGCCGGTAGAGCGCGTCTGATGCCTCCTTGAGCTGCACGACCTCGTCCTCGAGCGCCCTCACGTGCTCCTGCGTCATGCTAGCGCCCTGTGTGTTTGCTTTAGCAGTTGCTCTGCTCTGAAGCCAAATGCGAAGCAGGTTTTCGTTCACAATCCAGTCTATTTGCTGGCCAGAGACCGTATTTTTAGCAGCCACCACCTTGATCAAGTAAGTAGCTCTTGGATCTGCATCTCGAGCTTTAGCCAGTCTTCGTGGACCTGAATCGCATTGACAAATTAAAAGGTCAGATATTAGCTGATATATAGGATGGTTGACAGTCAGTGTGTCACGCACCTGTGTATTCTCGTCGTAGCTCAAGTGCACCATTATCTCTCTCAACACACTGGAAACCTAGGACAATCAGCATATAATCCAATCCATCAGCACTTTGGGCTAGGATGAATTTTGACGACAAACCCCGCAAAACTTACGGTTCTTAGATGCCTGAGCAGCTCCTCCGCTCTGTTGTGAGGCTCCAGGTGCTCTTCTGGCGAATCTTGAGACCTGCTGTACTGAATTAGGAGATCCTGAGCCTTTGCAGTGAGCAAATCTCGAAACTCGACAAAGTTGGTGCCCGTGTTAGCCTTCATGACCAGTTGGCACTGCTGTTTGAACTCGATTCCGACGAGGCCGATTTCCTTCAGATTCTCCAGTTCTTTCTCGACCGCAGCGTACTCATTCTGAAAAAAATCCCAGACGCTCTTCAGGTTGTAGCCGTTGAACCAGTTGTGGTTGATTGAGATCGTGTCCTGAAGGTTCTGCACCTGGTGGTACCACCCGCTGGGCACGAAAATGGCTTCACCCGCTTCTTGGATCACGCGGATCGGAGTTGCCTCATGGACGTGAGGGAACTGCTCTCTGTCGATGGCTTCAGAAGTGACGTCGGGGATTACGAAGCGGCCAAAGCGGTCCTTTAGCTTCCATTCCTACGATTTTAATAATTCTTATAAACCCTCGGGCTGGTTCGTGCGCTCAAAGATACCAACGGAGATAGGATAATAGGTTGTCTTACCTCATCGGGGTGAAAGAAATTCCACTCTTTACGGCCAGTTATATTCACAGACCAGCTAGCGTAATGTAATGAATTAATATCCAGCAAGATATATAATTAGTGTGAATTAAAGTCTGATTGAAGAGAGACTGGCAAGCAAATCATCTCACCTGTAGGAGCGGAAGACGTCGTGGTGCATGGGCGTCCAGCTGCCTGCAGGTCCGATGTACACGAAGCGGTAGTCGTCTACGCTCTGCTCCTGCTGGTCCCACCACCTTTAGTCGACATTCAGATCGTTAGCATGTTATAAAGTTTTATAGACATTCTAAAATATGTCCTACCAGTTGAGCCAGTCGTCCTGGAAGAATGGCGGCGTGCTATGAACAGGCAGTTGAGACAAATTATTAGCTGGTGATGTAGTTTAATTCATTCCAACTGAAACAAATGCGTACGTGTACACGGGCGAGTCATTGAAGGCGTGTGCAAAGTGCCAGTCCTTCAGATAGCGCTTCCCAGCCTGCTTTGTTTCTAGTAAGTCCAGATATGCGTCTATAAGAGCATATCATAAACATTATCCGCTCAGCATCCATCCCCATATTGCAGTATCGTTACACTATAAGCGAGTCAGAATGTGCTAAAACGTACCAAAGCGCATGGTGCTGCGTTTCTCCGCGCCATACTCGACCACATCACCATCCACCACCTATATATAGAATATACACAGCGTGTTAGCCACCAATGTCCATTGGCTAGCAGTATCCTCTCATACCCGCAGCTTCAGCGACGCACCGGCACCATGGCGTGTCCGTATTTGGCTTTCAAAGCAGCAAACCTGATGCCTTGCCCTTCTCCGTCACTACCATCAGCTGCATTAGAATACGTCCATTGCGCAGAGATGGTCGCGAACCATTGGCGCGTGACGTTGCGCAGCTTCACGGGCGTGTTTGTCGACAGGAAGCGCGCGCAGAAGGCCGCGTAGCTCAGCGATTCCGCATCCACGCTCTCCATCTTTCGATGTTGATGGGCAAACAAAATTATGATGTGCGGAATATGTTTTGGCCAATCAAAGCACTTTGGTAAACAAAATACTATCGGTATTTTTGTCCAATCAAAGCACTTTTTTTTGTTTATCGCTGTTGAAGTGTCGCATCTAACAAAAAGACGACAGTGCCCAGAAACAGTGTCAATAACAGCCAAATTTAGCATCAAGAAATGCCCGAATCAATCTCAAAACGCGACATTTACATACAAATATCAAGCTAATATCTCGGCAAATGAAGTTATATTCCGTGGATATGCAGTCATATTTCTCTGTTCATGATCTTGCGCAAAAAAGTATCCATGCGGGCTGGTTGCCATTTTCCATTTCAAAGGAAAAGCAACCAAGAGCACCATCCAACGACAGCACAGCTCAGGACGCCCTCGCTCGCTGTCAGCCAAGAATAGAGACAAGTGTGCGACGTGTGTACTCGACCTGCGTGTCTGCTGGTCCTCATCGGCATCTAGAGAGCGAAGGTCAACGAACAACTCGCCATATCTCTGTAGTCGCACGCTTCAGTTTCCATTTACTTGCTACCATTTCGTCTACCGCAGCTGCCAACTGAACAGCGTACACTCGCTCCCACGACACCAGTATCAACTCGATTACCGCCGTATGGTGTCCACTCCGGGCGCAGCGAACAGCGCCACGCGCGACCACGCGATCGCGCAGTACCTCGTGACCAAAGTCAGCTGGAAAGGGTCGTACAAGCGCATCCTCACAGTCACGCCGTCGTCCGTGCTCACATACAACACAGAGACGTACCAGTGCACGTGTCAGTGGGACTTGTCAGAGATCGAAGAGATCGAGATCGCAAGCGAGAAGGACCAGTTCGTGCTCCGCCTGGAGAA
This sequence comes from Globisporangium okanoganense, assembly GCA_023334035.1. Taxonomy (NCBI): domain Eukaryota; phylum Oomycota; class Peronosporomycetes; order Pythiales; family Pythiaceae; genus Globisporangium; species Globisporangium okanoganense. Next base: position 26,090 of record JAASFY010000188.1, on the reverse strand, counting down.
GTCGCGCGCCTTTAGGCTCACGAAAGTGCGCTTCCACTGCGCCGCCCGTGCGCACTTCCTGTCACTCGTCACCAAGCTCCGACGGCACTTTGCGATTGAGCCCGTAGCGCTCAGCAGCGTCGCTGACGAGGCGCAGGCGTGGAAGAAGTACCGGTGCATCGAGTTCTTCGGGGACGGCTCGTCGCAGTCGTTCTACCTGCAAGTTGGGGTCTCAGCGATCCTGCTGCTCGACGACGGAGGGCGCAAGATGGACTCGTTTCCCTATATCTATCTGAAGAAGGCCGCGTCGACGCACTCGCACCCAGACGGGATCGTGCTCGGCACGCCCTACCAGGAGCGGCTCTTCCTGTGCAGCCAGCGGAATGAGTGCCTTGGGGATGTTTACATTGCAGCAGGGGAGCTGGGCGTTGAGCTCCACTGGGAGGAGAGTCCGCTGAATGTGCAGCTGCTGCGACTGCGCAACTCACAGATGATCGACAACCCGTCGATCGTGTGCTTTGAAGTGCTCAAGGCCAGTGACGACGGCAGCTTCTTCATGGAGGTGCAGCTCATCCTGCAGGGCGACACGCTCGTGGAGGTGCATCCAAAAATCCGCTCGGTTGTCGCGCGCAAGTACACCAAGCTGCTCAACATCATTCGCACTGACTGGGACATTGATACCGTCGGGCTTGAGTTTGCCGAAGGTGAGAGTCTCGTCGTGAAGCTCGAAGCCCGCGATCAGCTGATTGCGCTGCTCTTGCTTACCTGTCGAGAGAATGGCTACGAACACATTACGCTCACGGCCACGGAGATCAAGAAGAACCGCGTGTACTACCCTCACGTAAGTGAGAACTCGACCGAGCCGGCAGGCTCGTCCATGGAGAACTTTTTCTTGCGTCGTCTACTTCAGACTGGGGTATCTGGGGATGAGAATGTGGTCATTGGCGCACGTGGGTCACCTCCAGCAGCTCTTCTACGAAGGCAAAGTGCGACAGAGAGCAGTTGGCTGCAGCGCAAAGTCAGTCGGCGAAAGCGAAGTGAAGGGGCAATGATGCTGGGCGGTGGCGGCACGCGAGACTCGTTCGAGACGGGCGAGTCCATGAATGACTTTGTGAGCACGAGCATTGCGATGGAGGAACTGAACACCAACATCCCGCTGAACGAAGTGAACCTCTTTTGCCAGAAAGAGGTACTCAACAGCGCCGTTGAGCTCCTCGCGGAGCATTTCACGTTGCTCGTGATCACGCTGCGGCGCTTCGTGAGTGCGGCAAACGCGGAGATCGTCACGGCTTTGCAGGCGCTCGTGCGGCTCAGCTATTCGTCCCACGCGTCGCTCTCCGACAAGATGATCCCGCGGGTGTTTGACGCTATTCACGAACTCTTCACCCAGCAGGACTTCCTTACGTGCTACTGGTGTCTGAAACTGCTACAGTGCTACTTTGACCCAACGCGCGTCGAGTTCATCTACGGTCAGCGAGCGAAGATCCTCCAGTACGTCTCGACGCAAAAGGAACTGCTCAGCTCACTTGTTAATCTGCTGCCTTCACTGTCGCAAGTCTCGGCGCGCTCGTCTGGGTATTGGCTGCTGGGCAGCGATGGCGTCATGGAGCACAGGTCCCGCCATTCGTCTATGAACTCGACGCTCCAGTCGAAAGAGGCGCGTCTCGAGAAAGAGATGAATGCAGTCTTCTACGAGGCGCTCTTCACGATCCACTACATCACGATCTACCTGCACGAGAAAGGCAGGGAGCAGGCTGGCGCAAAGGACGGTGCGCAGACTGGCGAGGCAGCACAGGCTCACCGCGAGTTCAACAATAACAGAGGCACTGGTCAGCTGCCAAGGAGGCGAACTAAGCCAACTGAGTTCCCTGCTGTGACCGCGTCGATGGTGGACATTACATCCGGAATCCCAGCCAAGCAGAAGCGCTTCTTCGCTGAGAAACTCATGGAGAAGCACGAGTTCCTCATGGATTCGGTCGTCGACACGAGGCTCGTGCGCACTTGTCTCTCCTGTGTAGCGCTGATCAGGTTCCTGACTCTGGAGCTGGGAAAGAATGGTTCAACACCTGCAAAGGCTTCAACAAGCAATGGGAAGACCTCCAGGAAGAATGACGCAGCATCTAGTCCGCAAGAAGACGTTTCGTCACGAAGGGTGGTGAAAGACCAGTCTTTCTCGACAGAAAGTGGTGCTGCTGCTCAAAATCAGCAACAACAACAAAGACGTGGAGGAGCTACGATGCGCCGAGGAGCGACGGTCGCAAGTTTCCAGGATGTCCACCGTCCTCGCGATAACCAAAGCTCGCTCCCAAACTTTGGACTCGAGGAAGTATTGGAGCGACGGCTCAAGAAGCTCAACGCGTTTCTCGAGATGTACACAGCGAAGATCCGCACTCAGAATGACCGATCACATCTCTTCCAGGGCCAGCAAACGATCATTGTACCGCTCACGGGGTTCAGTCAGTCCACCGATGAGTTTGCAGTGAGCGAGAAGACCCAGTCCTCGGATTGCATGAAGCTTGAGCACCTGGAAATTGTCGACGCGGAGGACGAAGACGGCGGCGATGGAGGGCGCGGGATGACCGAGTTTAACCTGAGTTTCCGCGAGCAGTCGAAGGACGCACCACGTAGTTCTGACGCCTTCTCAGAAGAGCAAAAGGACCACGAACAAGTGCGAGGCCGAGCACCGTCGTCCAATCTCTTCCGGAGCTCGACTTTCTATTTTGACCAGCAACATGACAGCAGCCCCAACAATCGCCGGAATCATGATCATGAACGCCGCACCTCTGTCGAGCGCCACCGACGAACGAAATCGAGCCCAGCGATCCGTGTGGACGCGCACCACTGTGATGCGTGCATCGGCTGCAACGACGTCTGCGACAACGTCATGTGCTTCTTCTGCTCCGAGAAGAAGTACCAGCTCAAGACGACATTCCCCGACTCACCGCTCATGCGCACTGGATCGCCCTCGACGCAGCAGCGTCCGGGTGCACACAACGAACCAGAGAGCGACAACTACGTGCACACGGAGCGCAAGTACTCGTCGTGTGAGCTCAAGCGTCATCGATCGCTGCGTTCCTGCTGGGTCGTGGTGAGTGGAGAAGTGCACGACATCACGGACTTGCTGAGCGTCCATCCTGGTGGGCTTCAAGTGCTCCTTCAGGCGGCACAGCAAGGCGCAGATTGCGCGTCGATCATGGAAGAGCACCCGCCGTCTGCACGCCGCGTGTTGAGCAATTATCGCCTGGGCGAGTACTACGAGTGCGAGAAGCGCACGCTCTTCCCCTAAGTTCCGCTTCTTGTCCTACTATGGGGCGTCGACCAGTTTTTCTAAAGCTGAATTGCCAAACTAACATGCTAATCCATAGATGCCTTCCACCCAAGCTCGCACTGATTGATTGATAGAGGACGAGTTCTAAATTGTAATGAGACTAACTACCAGGGCACATCATCACCTGGCTGCAGCGGCGCTGCTGGACTTGAGTTTCAGGATCGCGCGCATCGTGGACTTGGCCATTAGAGACTTCATCCGCTTGCCGATCCCCTCCAGCGCCTCAGCATGGGCAGCACACTGCCCCGCACATTTCCAAAGGTCAAGAGAGCAAGTGAGTGACCATAAACCTAAGCCAAGACATCATCACACCTCTGGTCGACCGCACCTGATTCGCATACTTGGAGACCATCGTGAACACGAGCGTCGCGAACTTGAGCGATTTCTGGAGCTCAAGCGCGTCACGGGACTCCTGCGCCACCTCACAGCAGACGACGAACTTCTCGACCGTCGCGTCCGCGAGCGGGGCCTTCATCGTGAGCACGTTCTGCAGCACCATGAGCGCTGCGTCGTTGGTGAAAAAATGTTTTTTTTCAGTCTCCTGCCCTTTATCCCCATGCTGCTGCTCGGAAATCACAAAGCTCTTGCTGAGGAACCCGTCGAGCTGCTCGAGCGGGACGCCGTTGCGTAGGATGCGCGTGATAGCCTCGCCCTGTGCTGGCCCAATGGCGCTCGCAGTAAGCAGCGGGATGAGCAGCGAATCGACGAGCGCGCTCGTGTACCGCTGCGAGAAGAGCAGCGCGGTTTGCAGCAGCACGCGCGAGATCACGGACGCCGCCACGACGATCTTTGGGAACACGCTCATCTCGAGAAACACGGACGCGTACCGCGAGCTCCAGTTCGACTCAATGAGCGCGCTGTGTGGTGACCATCAGAGGCATGTGAGCTCACCAAATGATCCACAATCATAGCACGCAGCATGGAAGGCAAAGGAAAGGCTACGTACGTGGTGACCCGGAAGAGCGCTTCGTCGCTGGCTTTGGCGAGCTGCAGCGTCGCGCAGAGGCTGGCAAAGAGCGCCTCGGTGGCCTGCTGCGTGGCGTTTGTGACATTGATCGTCTCCTGGATGAGCTGCACAGTTGCCTGCGCGAGCTCGTCCAGGGCCGCGCGGCTCGCCTGCTGCGTTTCTGAAGCTGCAAGCTGCTTGGCAAGCTTGAGCGCCTTTGCCTCCATCTGTTCTCCATATAACGATAGCCCAGCACAAGTAACGAGTTGGTATTGAGAGCTAGCCAATCGTCTATAGGAGCAGACGAGAGAGAGAGAGAAAAACGTACCTCTGATGGCAATTCGACAACCAAGGGCGTGTCTTGGGTCGCATTGCCAGTTGTGGATGCTTCAGACTGCGTCTTTGAGCCATTCGTACCATCCTCAGCCAGCACGCGCGGTCTCTTGGCCTTCCTCAAAGACCCTGGTTCTTCTGGTTCGTTGCGAGAGTCGACTGTTCGATGGAGACGTGTTGCATTGCGCTGGGGCGTCGTGGGACTCGCTGTGGCGGTGGCCAAGCGCGTGAAGCTCATGAGCACTTTTCGCTTGTCAGGTGTACCATCTCCACTACTACTCCCTGCTATAGACAGTGCTGATAGTAGAGACGATGGCGAACACAGGCGAGAGAGCATGAGCTGCCGCATGGCTTCTTTGAACGCCGCGTCGCGCTTGATCGTGGCGAGCGACTCGTCCTCGTCCACCTCCCGCCGCCGACTCGCAGTGCTGCTACTAGCGTCTGCGTCACTTGCGGTCACGATCATCTGCGCCAGTGAGCGACACACGGGGTCACTGGCGCGCCATCGCTTCTTCTCCGCGCATTCGAGGAACCTGGTGGCGAGATGCAGCGTCTGTGTGTGGGCGAGACCATTGGAGAGGCGTGCCAATGCGCTCCAGAGCTCACGCTGTCCTCGCAGCGACAGGCGCTCTTCCATATAGATACCAGTGTCTTTCCCGACAGCAGGCGCAGTCGTCGCTGTGTGCGGCTCAGGCTCGAGCAGCACTGGCTGCGCGAGCGCCGCCAGCAGCGCCGCCGCGTCCTTGCGGTTTTCTATTTCATGTACACCAGCGCAGAACAGTGGTGGGTAAGCGAGAGCGTCGTGTATAGTAGTACAGATTGCGCTCACGTGCCTTGGAGGAATGCGCAGACGCCGCCGGCGCCTCGCGAGTCCGCGATGAACGCCAACGTGTCCATCGTGGCTCGTATGGTCAAAATCCCGAAAAGTGGACAAACTAGCTCTTATAATCGATTTGCTGGAAATTACACAATCCGAAAACGGACTTTTATTCATCGTGAACACCAAAAGCGAACTTGTATTTTGTTGTTGTTACACACCATGTACCCATTTCTTGAATGGGTACATTTTCCCAGATGACGATTTCTCAGCCCCACTTGCCAATGAGCGCCATGGCACCGGCGCCGAGCCAGCAGGCCGCATATAAGAGGAAGCGCTCCCTGGCACTTCTCGCGAGGAAGGCGCTGTTGGTCGTCATGTGGTGCGTGAGCAGCTCCACGACGCCCGTGTAAAGCAGGATGCCCCCTGCGATGCAGTTGAGCACGCCCTGCACCCAGAGCGCGGTCACGGACGTGCTCGAGTACGACGAGCGCACGGTGATGCCCAGCACGAGCCCCAGCGGCGTCGTGGTCGCGTACGCCACGTTGACGAGCAGCACGCTCTTGACGCTGCCGAACGTGTTGAGCGCGCTGCCGCTCACGGCGATGCCCTCGAAGAACTGGTGGAAGCACATGGCGGCAAGCAGCGTCTTGAACTCTGTGCCGGCGGTGACACCGAGGTCCACGCCTACGATCACCGAGTGGAACATGACGCCGACCTCAAAGAGGATCACTGCGAGCTTGCACGTGTAGTGGCTGCTGTTACTAGTCGTGGTGGTGGCGGCGATCTTGTCATTGGGCTGGTTAGCTGATGTGTAAGGCCCGGACCCGCTCACCGCCACATGGGTGTGTGCTTGGAACGACTGGTGGTGATGCTGGCTGCTGGCGAAGAACACGGAGCTCTCGCACTCGATCAGGTGCATGAGCACGACGGTCGCGAGCACGATGGCCATGCCAAGGCTGCCGTAGCTCTTCACGACGTCCCCCAGGCACGGATTGCTGAGCATCTCGATGCCGTCGTTGGTTATGTGGATGAAGCCCGTGCCGATGACGACGCCAAAGCCAAACGTCATGAGCCACTCCATGATCAGTGGTGACTTGGTTGAGAGCGACGGAACGTGCTTGGAGAACACGGGCAGCGCTGTGCCCGCCACAGACACGAGAAAGATGATAAGGACGGACATGACGTGCAGCGAGAGGTCGTACTCGTCCTCGGACATCAGCTCAGCGCAGCCACAGCACTTGTCGGACATGGTGGCCGTCGATTGGGGATACTTAGTCACTCGCTGGGGTCACTGGGCTGGCAAATTGTAGAATGACTGGCATCACACGACGGCAAATTGGTCATGGGACGTGGAGCAAACGTGTACATGACGCTCATGAGCAGGCGTCGATGGGAGCCGTGGACGCCTCGTGATCGAGGCCACTTATAACCAGAGTGATTGCCTGGTTGTCAGTAATAATTACTGTGACCGCCATCACTCATCGTCGTCGGACAAAGTTGCCGTCGGAGTGCGTTCACCGTCGGAAATTCTCAAATTATGTTGTTCTATCCGACGTGCTCACCACCTTTGTTTTTTTAATGCGTGTTGTTATTTTTTTTGTTATCCGCGTGGTGTTGCTCTCATGTGCCGCATCATGCTCAAAAATCCATCGCTAAAAGCTACTTTGAAGTCCAAAAAATGCATGAAATATACACAAAAATCCCTGCCGAGCTGTTCAGTTGGACAAGGCGCTGCGCGCACTGAAGAGCGACAAGAAGCCCGACGCGTTCTTGGGGCGGAAACGGATGTTTGGACGGATCGAGAGGCCACCACCGCCACTGGAAATTGGTTCTGCTGGGGTCGAGGTACCAGTTTCAGCCTCAATCCCATGGGGAGACTGGTTCTCTTGCTCAGCTGCATGTGGCTCGCTCTCCTTCACCACCGCCGCCTGCTTGGCCGTAGTCACAGACTTACCTTGAGACGAGACTGCTGCTGCTGATGGCTCCTTCTTTGGTGGTAACTCGTGCTTCAGGCGACACGCCTCGCCGTCAGCACAAAAGCCCTTGAGGAATGCCTGGCACACCAGCGCACTGCGACTCACTTTCACGTGGCGGTACTTACAGTCGTCACGCGTGCAGGCGCCGCGAAGGAACAGCGCGCACACAGGCATCTTGTTCTGTACACAATTTGCAACACATAACAGAGATGTTAGTCTCAGAAACAACCCCCCATCGCTTATCTCATTTACAGATCATATCACAGCAAATTGAAAAAAAAAAACCTGGTCGTGCTTGTGCGACAACAGGCAGTTCGCATCCGCACACTCGCTTCGCAAAAACTTGCGGCAAATCGCGACGCGGCGGCTGTCGTGGATGTACAGACACTCGTTGCGCTTGTTGCAATACCCTGCTTGTCCGACAAAGTTAGCATTTTCGTATACACACACAAGGGAGAATACATAGGGGCAGATCAGGTTAGCGAGCAGGCATTGAAGGGCTGGCGTGTGTCTGGGTTTTTCACGACGCTGGCTGGATGGAGAAGGCAGATCACACTTGCCGAATCGGTTGAAAAACGAACAGTACTCCGTGCGCACTTGGACCGCGTGTTTCTTCTTCAGGCGCGCATTGCGAGCGCGCAGCACAGCCGCCTGGGCGCGTGATCTAATACAAACAACAGCAAAATAAGATCCACAAAGTCTCAATCTGCAATGATGCACGAGCAAATAGACCGCTATAATAGAAACCACGTACGTTGTGCTAGCAGCGTTCACACTGACGCTCAAAGCACTCTGCTGCTTGGTGACAGCAGCCAACTTGGTTATGTCGTCGCCTGTCAAGCGTTTGAGCGAGTTCCCACGCCTTGTGACCACATAGTTGGCGCCGCCAATGTTTACAGAATCTGCAGATAAAGAGAAAAATAATTAATAAGGCTTGGACTTCTGACCCGAATACAAATCGGTTTGCATTAATATGCGTGGGGTGTACTTACTTGGTAATCTCGCAGCCAAAGTCCTCAGTTTCAAAGCATTAGCGACCGCAGCCGTCGGCTTCAGGGGCTTGACGCCAGCACGAATGAGGCTGAAGCCTCCGTTCGCCTTGGCGTAGTCGCCATCTTCGAGCTTCAGAACCTGCAGTTGCATTCGGCTTCGCGCTCGTCTGTTTACATTCGCACATGCACACAAGCAGTCACTAAACTTCTGTAGCAACTCAAAGAACCTGCTTACTCTGCAAAAAGAAAGACGTACTTGACCAGCAACGACTGGTATTTGTGGCTCGAGGCTGCGACTTTAAGCTGAAAGACGTTGATACGTAAGCCATCATCACCAGTTTGTAAAGAAAGCACACATGGAGATAAGACAATTTAACGTATCGCTTACCGGTCGCTTCCAAGTCTTATTGATACGAGCAGTCCCCGTTTGCGGCTGCTGTGATATCGAACTTGCGCTCTTTGCCGCGCCGTCGGCGTCCTCTTTCCGCCACACTTTGTTCGCACTCATCACAGAGCCGTAGTATGGCGTCGCATTGTTGACAGTGCTGCTGGTATTATTAACAATCGTGTTGCTGCTGCTCGTGGTGGTGTTTCCATTCGAGAAGCGATTCCACGAGCGGTTCACTGGCGCGTGGTAGCTCCTCGTGGGGAAGGTCCTCTGCGCATAGTGCGCCGCGTGAGGCGGGCGAGGCACGTGGTAGGAGCTCTGATGCTGCTTGGCCTGCAGCAGGTTCTTCATCGCCTGGATCTTGGCGCGCAGCGCTGCTTCCTCGGATGCCATCGGCGTTCACTGCTCTTCTCGTCCTGAACTGGTAAAGAATTTTAGCCGTTTTGAAGAACGTGTGGCCATAAAAGTAGTTTTTGATATGTTGATGTCGTTATTTGTAATACTTAGCTTTTTTATTGCAATAAATGTAAGTAAAACATACTATATTTGGTAATATTTTATAATAAAGACTATATTTGCTAATAAATGCAAAATCCCAAAATAGGCTTATATCTATTAATTATTACCCATCATAGCCTGATGCGCTGTCAGCTTAAGCGAGTTCAACCTTTTCCAAAATTATTGCCAGCAAAGCAATTTCTATCAACACACACGAGCCAAGAATGGACCGCACGAGCGACTTCGTGAAGATCTCAGTGCTCTTTGACACGGGCGCGAAGAAGCTGCAGAGCCACCGGCCGCTGTCGCTCGATACGCGCCGCGCGCAGCAGATCGCGGACCAGCTGCGCCAGCAGGAGCGCTTCCTGCGCGACCTGCAGGAGCTCGTGACCAAAAAGTCGATCATCGGCGACGACCCGAGCGCGCAGATCGGCACGCTGACTGACGTGCTTAAGCGTGAGCTGGGTGCGATCGAGAAGAACATCCAGATGTTCCAGCAGGCCATCGACGTGCAGCGCGGCCGCCAGCAGCACCAAGCGCACTTCTCGATCATCTGCTCGTCGCTCAAGTCGCGGTGCGCGAAGAGCGCCAAGTTCTTCCATGTGAGTCAGCTTGTCTATCGACGGGTGCTCTGTTTATCGATGACTGACTGTTTATATTTCATTGTTTGTCGTGTGGGAATTTCAACAGCACGCACTTCAACAACACACTGCGGCGATCAAAGAGCGCAGCTCGCGGCGGAGTAAGTTCTCGCACGGCGGCGCGAGCCCCATGGTCCACATCAACGCTCCTCTGTTCGCAAGAACAGCTGCTACGCCACATGGAGCTGCGTCCATGATGCGACCGAGCGACCCATCGCTGCAGCCATCGCTTGGCAATCGAGAACCGCAGCAGGCGAATGGCTCGCAACCGCCGAATCCGTACAGCAGGCAATCCCCAGGAGCACCAAGCAACGTACTCACAGCCAACACAGAGCCTCAGATGCCGGGCGTGGGGTTGCGTCGAAGAGCAGCCAACCTCGGAGCAAGTCCGTTTATGCAGCAGCAGCCGACGACCCCCGGAGGCGGCGGTGTCGGAGGTGGTGGAGGCCAGCAGGCGATGCAATACCACGCGCGGCAGGACGCGCAAACACGGTATCAGAACGCTGTCCAAGTGGAGAGCACGATCGTCGAGGTACTGTTGGGCTGCCTTTGCAACACTCTCGTGATATTATCTATTTAACCCATGCACTTTGTTGTTATAACATGCAGATTACTGGCATGTACACGCGCATGGCGACGATGGTAGCAGAGCAGGGAGAGGTCATCGCCCGGATCGACGACTACATGGACATCGCGTACGTGTATCAGTGTCTGTGAAAACCACTTGTTCCTACGTGTGTGGCTAACACGAGTTTGTATCGGATAATTGTTTGTTTTATTCAGTGGAGAAAACGTGCGCGGCGCCGAGAGCGAGCTGCTCAAGTACTACAACATGGTCTCGGGCAACCGCTCGCTCATCATCAAGATCTTTGCCATCCTGCTGCTCATGATCTTCCTCTTCGTTGTGGTGTTTTAGGACAAGCGCACAAGCCATTTTAAGACCAAGGGTTCCTGCAAATCCTAACAGCGTTCAAGCTCAGTAAATGCCCAGTGCATACTGGCAAATAGAGATAATGTAATTGCGAGTCCGTCCACAGTTTAAATAAAGAGGTCTCCAGTCTTTTGCTCGCTTGTATTTCCATGCTTTCGATCTCTGCTGGGCTCGTGTCACTTCGACACCAGCGCGATTGTGGATGCACAACCGTCATTGCAGCACACTCTCCAGCATGTGTCTACTTAACATATAACAGTTATAATTGTGCTGTCTAAAACATCAGCAATATTGTTACAAATGTTACTAACGAAAGCTCACAGTGGCACTCACACTCTCGATTCACAAGCAGAAGCACAAAGTTCGAAGAAGAGCGAAGCGCTCTCTCTATAACGGCACACGCGTGAAGGCGCACGCAACGTGGCCCTGTGTGATAAGAGGACGCGAGCGAAGACACCTGCGTGTACGCGGTGCTCTCACTGCTGCTGCTGTTGTAGCGAACCGCACGCGTGACGTCATTGCCATCCCCTCTCTCCGCACTTCACTCAGTTGTTCCGCCTCGCAACATGCCCGGCAGCCAGCATGGCGAGCGCACGAGCGACCTCTTCGGGTCGTTATCTCCCCCGCAGAGCCGCCGCAAGTCGATCTGGAAGTCCGAGCCGCGCGTGCTGAAGCTCAAGGGCGCGGCCAAGCACCAGCAGCCGCCGCTGACAGCAGGGAACGGCCGCAGCAATAGCCCCGTGCGCGAGAAGAAGAAGAAAGAGAGCTTTCTGGATACACTCTTCCCCAAGCGCAAGGGCTCGAGTGCCGCTGCGCTGTTCTTGAATACGAATGGTGCGAGTTTGGCGAAGCGGGGCAAAGTCGCGCCGACCCCGGAGGCGATCGCGCGGGGTGTAGAGATCCTCAAGTCGATCTTCCCCAAGTGGGACGCGGAGCCACTGCAGGCGCTGCTCGAGTTCAACGACTACATCATGGAGGAAGCGATCTCAGCGATTCTCAAGATGGAGGCCGCGGACGAGTCTGCGAACGAAGCGAAAACAGACGACGACGAGACCGCGGCGGCGAATGGAGCGCTCAACTTTCCCATCAAGAACCCGCTTCCAGACGATTTCCTGCGGGTACGATTTTGGATGCGCTCTTATAGCCGACCTTGCTGATGATTGCATGTGCTCATTCGTAGTGATATTTGTGGTATTTTTCTTCAACAGTTACCGGACGACGTTGATGAGTGTGTGGGTTCTGACGAAGACGAGGACGACGAAGACGAGTCCGAGCTGAGCTGTGATCGAGAAGCGAGACGTGGTGCTAATGGCGGTAATCGTGCTGGTGGTGAAGACTGCGACGCATTAGAAGCCAAAGCAGAGCACGTGGTCGAAGACGCGTTTGACGACAATGTCTCGGAAAAGTCGAGTACGCTCGCAGAGGACGACGGCACTCTGTATGGGAAAGAGTTCTCAATGGACGATGAAGACATGAAGGAAGACGACGCACCGCCCGTTTTCAATACCCCGGGGTATATTGCGAACTACAAGCTGGTCGCAGACTCGATGAACCAAAAGTTCATCCCCGTCGAGCTGCGCAACGAGCCGTCGAGTATCTTTGACACCGCGCACATTGACGTGATCAAGCGCAGCAAACTGAATCTGTCGGAGGCCGAGAACCGAATTCGACATCGCGAGCCGCACTTGGTGTTCGAATTGCTCTCCAAAGCCAGCGAGATTTATCGCAACGGCGTAATTTCCAGCCACGAGCTCGATTTACTACGCTCGATGATCGTGAAACGCATTCAGCCGACGAAAATGGTACTCCGTGCTAGAAAATTGGTGGAAAACCAGTTTCTTATTCTGAAGGTGACTAATTATTGACTGACATGTATGATGATTTGCTGGTTGTGGTGCGCAGTTGATGGACATGACGATGAACATGGACGGGATCATCTCGGATCACGAGTGGCACTTGCTGATTCTGAAGGCAAAAGGTTCGTAGACGTCAATGCTCTATGACCATTTGTTCTGGGGTACTGATAAAAATGCTCTCATTAAACCTGCAGGAATTCGCCAGGGGTTATCTATTCGAGTGATCAATGAGGATTTCCGATCTGTACGCAGCAACAGCCACATGGTAAGAAGTGCCCCCCCCCACACGCTCCTTTGTTTTCATTGCAGTCGCACTCATCATCCATGTGTGCTGCAGGAATATATGATTCGCGTGGTGGACATTGAAAGCGGGGTCGTGTGGTTCACACGCAAGAGATTCCGCGAATTCTACAAGCTCCACCGCAAAGTACGTGCTCTTTTACATGCGTTACGCTCATTTCGAACGCTTATGTGGCTAACTGATATTTTCTGTAGTTGAGTCGACTGTCAGGACGCGTCAACGCCTGTGAGTTCCCGACCCGTCGAAGTGGTCGCAACTCGGCAAACTCATTGGCGAGCGACCGCGCACCAATCCTCGAGACATTCCTGCGCACGACCGCAGCGTTGGTAACTCCATCGCCACTCACGTTCCTGCATGGCGTAGCACTCAAGCAGCTCCAGCAATTTCTCGATGTCCCGCATGTGGGCTTACTCGAGCGAAATCGAACGCAACCGATCCCGCGAGAGCTTCGTGTGTTTGTTTACCACACCATCCACGACAGCACGTCGCCAGAGGGGAAAGCGTGTGCGAAGTTCCTCGCAAAGACCAAGCAGAATGGCGTGGATCCGGGCAAGAACCTGCTTGAAGAGATTGGCGACATCCTCGACGGCGTGCAAGAGTACATGCTAGAGCACCGCTACGACGAGATGAGCACGCACGTACAGCGGCTGATGAAGTACTTTAGCGTGGCAGAGAACGCCCAGAGAGCAGGCGGTCGAACAAGCTCGTTTGTGAACTTGAACCTAACGAGTGCGGACATGCTGAGCAACAATGACAAGCTGCAACAGATGATCTCGGACGCGATCCGCCACGAGCTGGAGGAGCGGATATGCGTGCCACTCATGAACGACCTCAACGCGTACCTACGCGCGAAAGTGCAGCACAAGGAGCAGCAGTTCCGGCAGCGGGTGTTCCAGCTCAAGGGCAAGCCGCAGAGCTACTTTGGCATCCCGATCGACAAGATCTCGCTCAGCAGCTGGCGCTCGGTGGTCGATACCATCAAGGAAATCGACGACGCTTTTCTGCCGCTCGACAAGATGCGAAAGCTCGTCGCCACGGCCCATAGCATCCACAGTTTGTACAAGACGGAGCGCCACAGGTACCGCTCGAGTCTGCCTCCACGCCACTCGCGTCGGCACTCAATCTCGTTCTCATCCGTGCCGCCGATGTCTGCGCCGTCTCGTGTTGACAGCAGTGGTGATATCGGCGGTGTGGTCAGCCAAGATGGAACCGCGCAGCTCACTCGCGAACCTGCTTTCCACGACGACGAGGAAGCTTTGGCGGCAGCTGCTGCGAGAGAGGAGCAGGAGGACGTGCTGAGCGGCGGCGATTTCCTGCCGATCATTATTTATGTGATTGTACACAGCGAACTGGTGGCGCCGATCATGACGCAGGTGCTGTTGAACCGACTCTGTGATCCAGAGAAGCGCCGTAGTGAGTCGGGGTACTATCTTGCGACTTTCGAGGCTGCGCTGCACCACATTCTATCGCGCGACATTTTTGACGCCGAGGAGCACTGAGAGCCGCTTTTGTTGACCTGACGGTTGTCGCGAAAGTCAGTAACGTCTTCGAGCACAAGAATGAGAATGAGAAGCAGAGCCACACGTATTACGTCACCAGATCCTCTCAAGAGCGCCCTCGCGGTAATGCAACAAGTGCAAGAGTGCCCCTTCTTCCTCCATCACGTATATTACAATTTGACTTTTCTCATCAACCGATGTGCTTTGGACAGATCTCCTCCGCCTCGAAACAACACCAAATTAATCGTATGCGGGCGGGGTCTTTCTTGGCTTCAGCCAGAAATTGCGACACACGAGATCACGTTCTCTGACGTAACTCAGGCAGGCACCAGCACTGAGAAAAAGACAACAGGTATGTTTATACCAGTCGCAGTCACAACAAACATTCACGTAACGTTATCGCTATACTCCATCGCGAGACTTGAAAGAAGCTCACACGATTTCATGTACTTCAACTCTGCAACCTCATGAAGAACCCTAGCCAGAAGACTCGTAACTACACTACCGCGCAACCTGAAGCTACACCGCCACTCGATGACGGAGAAGGCCTCGCATCCGCTAGGATCTCGTAGAAGATGCGCATGATGTTCTCCAGCTCATTAATGGGGAAAAGCTGCTTCTCGTCGCCGAAGTCACAGCCCACGGTCTGCATCTCGACGCGCTTGCCAGTCCTGCAAATGAAGGTTCATTGCAAAAAAGGTCGTGGCGACGCCCTAGAGCACGTGCTGGTTTTCCATCTCGGCGAGGATCTCGCAGTCGAGCAGTACCTAAGCCAGGCCCTGGTGATATCCACATATTTGACCTTAACGTTCACAATCGAGGAGCCACTTAGACGGAGCACAAAGTGTCCAGTGGCCCGGAAGCTTAGATCTGATGGCCCTTCACGGGGTACTTCACAGCCACGTCCATACCGCCAACCATTCTTGCGACTTGATGCAAAATGTCACCGACCATACGCCGCCTCTCTCGTCTTGACCAAAAGCCTTGCGTCAGGTGCTTCCATGCCCATCTCGCCACGCAGGCGTAGAACGAGTGGACCTCGTCCATTCGCAAGAGCGTGCTTTGGAACGAGGTGCGTGACGAGATGCATGACGTCCTTGTAGCACAAGTGCACGTTGAGTTCACCTTGGATAGCAGGATCGGCGCGCCATCGTTGCTGTCGCACTCGGTGTAGAAGTGGATGGCGCGACTCGTCAGCTCGATGAGGTTGCTCGAGTCGATCCGCTTCACCACGAAGTGTACCTCGTCCATCTCGTCCGTCTCGCCGACGCATTCGTACATCTTCATACGCGGGCATGCAGAAGAGTTGTGGCTCAGGGTTTGCCTCAGTACCAGTCGCGTAGCTCATATACTCGGGAGTACCTGGGCGGATCCAGTCACGACCGCTCTTTGCCAGGTATACGCGCAATGGCACTGCTCCTCCTGGCTTGGCGCCGCAGATAATGCGTCGTGTTGATGTGGCGCTTAAAGATCGTGATCGAGTCATTGCAGTAGATGTCGACGGTGTGCGGGGCTGCGTGCGCTTGGCGGACCAAGAAGTACCTGACGAACATCGTGCTCTTTCGAGCGAAGATTGGAAAGTGAGGAACTAACTGGTGAGCTTGCCTCTTCACTCCACGCTTGCCTCTGATGATGCGAAAGGGGCCCGTTCGTCGTTCTGCATCACTCGTCTCTCGCTATTTGATCTCTTCTCGCTGAGGGGTGTGTGTGTGCGTAGCGAGACCAGAAAGCGAGCGTGTACTGGTCGATCCCCCGTGTCCTGAACTTTCAGTTTGCCCCCAAATACGAAACTGGGAGTCGCAGTGTCAGAATACTGTCCCTCGCGTGTAAATTGCTGCGCACGGCAAAGCATTTCGCAATTCGCAGCCAGACAAGCAATCACAAAACTGGGCAGCTTGCGCCTGCGATTTCATGACTCGTGGCAACTGGTAATCTTGCCATCGAGCGAACATCCTTGAACGCCAGCACGCTAGCTAAATAAGAGAGATAGAGACGCCACTCATACCGACACTTGAGTGGGCTTAAAACACGGTGACACGACATGAAGTTGATTTTGCATTTGATCTTGTGCATGTGCGACGCGTCATGAATCTGCGTCGCATGATCTTTTATCTGCAAATTGACAGGCATATCATACTCATATAAATTCTCGTAGCGTACCTCGTGGCGTTGAGAGTTCTGAACCAGCATGGCCGATTTGATGAGACACCTGGCAGCTCAAAGTTCACACTGCAGCCTCGTTCTCCAGAGTCTGCACACGCAGTCAAAAACACGGCTTCGCGGCTGCTGTTCGGTCCAAAGCGCACGGCTAGTACAGCAGCATCTCGTGCTCCTCCTGGTGCTGGAAATCCCCCGACGTTGTCGCGAGCACCGGCGGGTCTGCCTCACGCACGCTCGCACCAAACTTCGCGTGCGACACCAAGATTGAAAACTTGGACACGCGAGCAATCAGGTCGCCGTTGATGCCGACGTAGTCGAACTTGCCCAGCAAGTCCGTGTAGCCGTCCTTGTAGAACTGCGCCTTGCCTTTAGCGCCACTGGTGCCAGCATCAGCACCCGATCGAGATGAAACCTTTGCGTATACCTTCACGTAGCACCTCGCCACGGGGAAACCAGCGTGGAACACCTGCAGGATGCCACTCTGCTTCATCACCTCCACTTGCAGACTTGAGTTGAAATACGACCGCATCAGGTCAATTGGAGTGGTGACCGTCTCAATGAGTCGCGACTCGGACTGCTCGCGCACGCGAACCATCATTTGTTGGCGCTGCAGCTCTTGCGGAATCTGAACTTCGGTCTTGACGACCTCTGCTTCTTCCCTGGCACCGCCGCTGCCGTTGCTCCATGATGAGTCAAGCGTCACTATCAGCTGCTCGCGAGGCTGGATCAGCAGCAAACTCGACGCCGAGGCAACCGAATCCGAGAACGTGCCAAACGGCTTCGATGAAAACATGAACTCCACATCGATCGGGTAGAACGAGAGCTCGCACTTGCCGAGATTCTGTGACGTGAGCTGAATTTTGTCATCGGCCACAGTTGCGTCCAGCTTCACCTGAAGTGTCTTGGTCAGCGGCAGACCGAGGTCAGACGTGTCGTTGCCGCTCGAATTGGCATCCACCTCAGCTAACGACAACCCCTGCAGCGCTTGTCTGCTTTTCTGGGCTTCAAAATGGTCGTATTCGGCGACAAACTCACCTAAGCGCACGAAGCGAGCTCGCCAACGCATCTGTGGGTGTTTCTTGTGCTTCGCGACATTGCGACGTGCTACCGAGAAGTCAGCCTGGTCATCGTCCGAGATGCGGAACACATCCAGATATGCATCCACGTAATCGAACTGCACGCTGCCTTCAATGCCCGCCTTCTTTGACGCAGGCAGAGCTCGAAGTCGCGCAAAAAGGGACAATGCGTCCTCCGTCCGGTTGAACAGCAGCATGAAGAACGTCAGCACAAGCAAATGCTGTCCGTCCAGCGTCGCAAACTGACCTAGGCGCTGGCACAACGAAAGGTAGAAGTCGCGAGCATTCTTGTTCAATATGCGAAGGCCTCTAGCACCAGCAGTCGAGCTCGTTGTTGCCGTCGTTACCCTGCTGCTGACATCGTGGGCTCGATGATACAGGAATGGACCAAACTCGGAGTGATCGAAGCTTTTGCCGATACTGTTGATGCAGTGCTCGTACTGATACAGCTCAGTAGTCGCGAAGAACGATGTCTCGAGTCCCAGACCAACAGACTGCTTCAGGTTCGTCGAGCTTGACAGCAGCTCGCGCATTCCGACAGCGTCGTTGTGCATGAAGGCGTACTTCCAGAGGTTCTCTTGGTATACCATCTTGTCTCGCAGGAAAGCAGTCACACCGCAGTAGAACGCTTCATCAGTGCAGCGCCAGCAGAGCGGAAACAAGTCCACGCTCAACATCTTCTTGTGTGCCGAAAGGTACCCCAGCACGTCACTCAGCGACCCACGAGACGACACGTCGCTCCACGAAGTCAGATCCACCTGAGTTGGCTGTAGCAATACTTGGATGCTTGGTGCAACGCTCGCCCACGCCACAACCTTGCTGTCGACCGCAGCTTGTGCAGGGTACTGCTCGAAGTCGCCCGCCTCCGGGAAATAGAAATCCACCGTTTTCGTGATCGAGTGATTGGCTGGGACGTCAAACACGTGGTTCTTCGTGTAAAAACTCGACTTGTGCAACGGGATGGCTCCTCGTGGTACCTGCAGCAGCATATTTACACCCGATAACTCAGAAGATCCCACATTGCTCGCGCTCACGATGCACGTGTACATGGTGTTGACGACAAACTCCAGAACAGCACTCGGTTCGTTCGAGGCTGGACTCTCGTCATAGCTGACGATCTTCTGCTTCAGAATGAGCTTCGAGTTGGGGTCGTCATCACATTCTCCGTCTTCGATGTTTTGGTGGTACAGAATGACATCGTGTCGCGGACTTAGCTCCACCTTGTTTCCAGCAGGTGATAGGATGCGAATCTCTGTCGATCTGATGGAGGTCTTCATGGGCAGATCCAAGAATGCGAGTGCCAAGAGACCCTCATTCAGCGACGATGCCAACGCCTCGGGAAAGAACGACGACGTAAAACCCTTTCCTCTCTCTGGAGTTTTCGACTTGGTGCGGAATATGTGGTCAGCAAACGCTTTCCAGAACTGGTTCCTTCCGTCGAGACTTGGACGCTGGGTGTCGAAGAAGCGCTTCTTTTGGGTCATGCGTACCTTTCCAGGAGGAATATAGGCCGTGTCATTGCGTTTACGGGCATTCTGCTTCTTGAACTCATCGCCATCCTCGTTTTCTCCATCGCTGCCGTCGTCATCGTCGTCGCTACTCACACTGTCGACTCCAAAGTTGTCGTCGAGGAAATCTGCTTCCTCAAATGACAACTCATTTGATGGGGCCACGCTCTTCTTCTTAGTTTGAAAACTCGATCTTTGGCGAGACAGGCTTTGTTGACGCGGAGGAGAAGGAGCACCAAAGAAGCTGGACTCAGGAAGCTTACTGGGATATGGCATTGCTTGACCGATACTCCCAGATAAAAAACTACCATCCATTTCTGGCATGCCACCTCCGCCCGGACTACAAGCGGGTGGAGCTGGAGCGACTTGTTCAGATGGCTTTATCGAGCCTTGAGACAGAACTGACCCGAACAGATCGCGAAGCGTAGTTGAGCTGCTTGTACCGGCAATATCGAGGTACACTCGCTCACAAATCTTTGCGGCATCAGCAGGTGAAGAAAGTCGCTCCGCGATCAGAAGCTTCTCGATCACGCTCAGCTCCTGGAAAACGCCCGGCGCCAGGTACAGCTTTCGAAGTGTTGCTTCGTCATTCAAGAGATACCAATCGATGAGCGACTTGCTTATCTTCGACTGCACGAGCGGCATGGCAAACTGATCGAAGAATGCCGTGTCCTTCCGAGACAGAAACACGTTCAAGTCGTCCGAGGCGTTTGCGTAGTAGAATCTTAGCTTCGCGTCGAGATTCATGCTTGACCACTGACAAAGTTGGTCTGTCAGCCCTCGCACCTGTGTGTTTGAGCACAATGTGTTCCACAGGTTCATTGCGTTCTCGATGCTTTCGTAAAGTGCGTACTTGGTCGAGCTGGAACGAGGTAAGACACACTGCTCGCTTGCATGGATCACCTCGTGATGTTGTTTCTGTACGTAGTGCGCTGGCTGCTGCAGCGCTTCGTCACTCGAGAGTCGAATGTCGCGCTTGATGATCTTCGATGTTGGGTTCGGATCTGACCTCGTCAGCGCCATGACAGCGTCGCTCGAGCAAACTTGATCGTGCGCATAGTCCACAGCAAGAACGATCATCTCGAAGGTGCCAGAGCTTCCATGCGCGCCAGATTTGAAGAAGTCCAGCTCGTTCAATTCGATGCGGACCAAGCCGTCTGCACTCAGCTCACTCGCTGACACAACTTGAGAGGTCTGCCCGAGAAATGAGATGCTGGGTATCCCTGGTTCAGCAAAACTTCTCCTTCGATGAGCGCCACCACGCCCCAGCACCGTCCCATATATATCGCTTGCTGCCGGGGCGCCTTGAATACTCGGAACGTTTTCTCCCGCACCCATCACCACCTCTTCCATGTCCGTACTCTCAAGCACATGAGGATTCTGCAGAAGTGACGGCTTCGACAAGTTTGATACGCCAAGAAATTGAAGCGACCTCGGATTCACCTGGGTCACCAAACGTCTCTCCAGGATGTACTTGTACTCGTCGCTGATCTTTCGCTTCTTCAGGTATTCGTTTTCAAGGAACGCCACGTCAAAGACCCAATCTGGTAATCGAACACCCGATTTCGAAACCTTCGCGAGCCCGCCCGATGTGATCACTTGACTGATCTTGCTGTTCTGGACATCGACAAACCGCTTGAACGTCACGATGACTTTGGTCGATTCCAACGAGAAGTTCCTGAGCTGGACCTCCAGCACGGGTCGCTGGATCTCGCCTTCGACCTTGATCTCGTGCGAGATAATGGTCAGTGGACGCGAAGTAACAGGCAAAACCAGTTGCTTTTGCTGGACGAGCACGCCATTCGGAGTCGGGACGTCGCTGTTCCTGTTTGCAATCACCGTGATCGGAAACTTGATATTCAGCGGGCGTAGAAGCAGCACAAAACTCCCACTTGTGTGCACTGTAACCTTCAGCAGGATTGCTTCGCCAGACGCGTTCTTCACGACTTCCATGCTCGAGTGCGGGCGGGGCGCACTTTCAAGCACAGGAGTTGCAGAACCAAGATTGGTCGCCTTGTACACCCCCACTTGGTTCTTTGAGAGCCACGTTGCCAGCTGGTCACGGAAAGCAGGCGGAAGTGGAATCTCGACAGACTCACCCACAAAGCAATTTACCATACGAGGTTGGTACGACCGAATATCTGAAAGCTCCCACGTCCAGCGCGTCTCTGTTCCATGACTATGCGGGAAATGAGCTTGGATCTGCTGCACGCCTCTGAGCTGACCAAGTTTGATCTCTCCGTTCGAGTCGGACTGTAAGGATACTGTGACATTCTCTACGAAGTGAAGGCACTTGCACGCGAGCGTCACTTTCACGTTTGGCATCGACTCCCCATTGTGGCCCAGCACCAGCAAGCTCAGTTCGTCAACATTTCCAGCTTCTGAAGGTGCAGATGGCGCTGGTCGACGAATCAAGTGCGGAGTGTACGTCTCAGGAAAGCTCGTGACCCGTTGAACCAGGAAGGTCTTGCCACTGCTGACTGTAGGAGAGGCGAATTTCCCACCGTCGGAGTCATAATCATCTTGTCCTGGCTTTGATACTCGTGCAGAGAGCGTCGTCGATACAGACTTGGTGTCCATTGGTATCTCAAACGACTGAACTTTTCCGAGAAATTCGTCCATGTTGGAAAACTCAAACACCTCTTCGCTTCCGTTTGCTGACGTACCGACCTTCGTGAATTTCACCGTCAGCTTCACTTGCGTCAAGCTCTTCAGCGAAAGCTCTTGGCTCGTGTCTTGAAGCAGTAAGTGCGGTCGAACTACAAGCTGCGCCGTCGATCCCGAAAGCAACTGCTCGCTGTCGATGTGCATGTCCGCTTTCAGCGTCACACGGTCCGTCAGGTACTTGAACGTTTGGTGGAAGAACCCAAAGGCTTCGTGGCAGAATGCGATCGCGAACTTGTCGCCCGACCCACTCTCTCCTGCGTGGCGGAATGGGATCAGAAGCTTGCTCTCTGCGTTCGCGGTGTATGTTCGACCTGGCTGGGATCTACTGCTCCCAGACTTCAGGTTCAACACCAACGCCTTTGCATCACAAAGGAGCTCTCCTTTCTCGTCGAACACGAGCAGCTCGTGACCAGCATCCGTGATCCGCTCGACGTGACGTAGAAAGCCTTTGCGCAAAATCGCCCGGCACGTCTGGTTGCCCTCAAGAACCTCAACAACATACACACCGCGCTTCGACTTGACTTGCGGGAAGGAAACAGGGATGTTAGCCTCTTGAAATGGCGACAGGTGGCTCAAATCGATAGTCTGCTCGACGTTTGGCAGCAGCCCATCGAGGTTGATGTTGCACTGGATTTCTTTACGAACACGAGAGTAGTACTCGATCGTGCGGAGCTCGTACAAGTGGATCGTTAGGCGTTTGACGTTGCGCACGCGGATGCGGATGGCCAAGTCGTCGTCCGGACTGAAGTATGACGGGTTCGACTCGCAAAAGGAGAGCTCCGACGTGCTTGAGAGATCTGCCAGCTCGCTGCCGTGTCTTGGTAGATGCTTGGACCACTCGGACACTTCGCCTTGGCCGGTTCTGATCATGCATTGCGCCTTCACAGTGCGCAGAAAATCAGCGGCGAGGTATTGCGCAAGCGAACTCTCAACCTCAGCCGAATGAACAATGCGCCAAAGCGCGTACAGCGCGTCTTCGATTAGTTGCCGGTCGCTCTGCTGAGATACAAGTGTGTACCCAAGACCGACGACGTTTGCCAGCTTCGTCCGATACTGCTCACTCGAGTAGTTCACCACGTGCTCAGATGGTACACTAGCGAAGACACCCGTCCTCATGTACAGAGCATCCACTCGCGGAACCTGTAGATAGTTGAGCAGCGCTTGAACGAGCTCTGACTCACTTGGGCTGGTCCATTGCTGCAACTGAAGCAGCTTCAACTTTCGGTGCAGAAGAACCAGACGAACGCAGTTCACATCCGCGGAAAAGTCTTTCAGAAAGTCGAAGTACTTTGTCAAGCAATCGAGCTCCCGTCCGCGCTGGGCGGCATCTCGGCAATCTATCACATCCTTGCTCGCCTCTGCATCAGCGGCTTGGAGAAGCTGGACACCACGGACGGCAAATGTGACGCTGTTCTGGACAAGGGCGGGCTCATCGTGAAGCAGCTGCTTCAGGTGGGACAGCGACAACTTTCGGTGAGCGGCACGGAAGTTGAACTCGCGTGGGTTGGTCTGCAGATTTTCCAGCCTCAAGTCTTGCACAATGAGATCCAGGAAGCTATTTGAATAATGATAAATCAAACGGTATCGGTTAGCGGCAACGCGGCAAACCAAAAGGTGATGTAGGACGTACCCGTCGACATCGACGCAATCGAACGCGTGATCTCCCAAGAACAACTCCAGCACGATCCAACGCTGCTCTTCCGTGAAGGTGCTTGCGAAGCGGTGCTCTGAAGCGAACACGCGATGGAAAAAGCGCTCCAACGCGTAGTTCTCCATAGCACTTAATGCTTCTTGCGCCTTCGAGCGGATCAGATAGTCGCTTGTCTGGCTCAACACTTTCTCTAGTGCAGCGCTCACGTTGCCTTCAAAATCAACTAAGGAGTTGCTATCACACAGAAACAAAACACAAGACAAGTCAGTCTTCTACGACAGCAGCTCACAGTATAGCTCGAAAGGAAATTGTTCTGCTGGACTCACTCCAGATGCTCTGGAAACACCTCTCCTTGATTCCCGAGCGCTGTGTTTATTGGGGGCGTATCCGCAAAGTATAACCCTATCGAGTTTAAGATCGCCATACCTGGAGATGCCTGCTGTCCAAGAACATGAATACAAGTTCATGTACAAAATGTCAGCTTGTGGGGTCTGTACTAGTATCAAAATGAAGGCAACGTACCTCCGCGAGGGGCGCTTCCTCTCCATCCTCAGTCAGGCGCTTCAGTCTGCTTTGCAGCTCCAACTCCAAAAGCAGCAGGCGCTGCGTCACACGCTTCGCTTTGTTCCAGCAGTAATGTGGGCTCTGCAGCTCTTCGGCCGTCTTCACGAGCTCTGGCTTCTTGCTGTCGAGAAGCTGCATCGCCTCCACAGTCCTCGCCGCACTCTGTTGTTCTTCTCCTTCGCCACCAGGAGAGCCAAGCGCTTCCTGGACCTCCAGCAGGTCACACATCGCGTTGTAGTAGAGCGCTTCGGGTGTCCCCACGATGAGCGTACAGCGCACGACGTCGCGCTTCTCGTGCGCGTCGGTCGCGAGCGCGAACCGCTCGAGGAACGAAAGCAGCAATGTGTCGCGATCGGCGTCGGTGAAGCTCGCGTTGCCGCCTTCGTTCGTGAGCTGCGCCTCGAAGGCGTCGCTCATCTCTTCTTCTTCTTCTCTTCTTCTGGCTCTGCTGCTTGAAGATCGCGCGGGCTCGACTTGGGTTGAAGCGCGCAAATTGCAAAGTGAAAGTTGAAGCGCGGCCTCGGTTTACTTTGCTTTTTGTATCGCGCTTACAAAAAAGCAAGTGCATTTAAAATTCCTCGAAGGTTTTTATGCTGAAAAACCTTGGGTTAAAAAAGAGTGATGATCACTGGCTGTAAAAACGAGTGATGATCAGAGGTGGCTGGCTGGAAATGACTGAAAATGCACCCACACACCTCCGGCGTGGCTTCGAATGCAGACATTGTCCCGCTGCGACTGGCTGCTTGCTCTCAGACCACCGCAACGAAATCCCGGTGTTCGGTCCTGATGTTGGCGCCTGGTGAGGCGATATTATGAAAAGCAGGACTTCAATGTCGAGGTCCCATTATGTTCAGCGATGGTGATCGAGTTCAGGATGGCGCTGGCGAAGGGATGCCGACTAACCGTCGTTCTGTGCACCTTGAAAAGAAACTGGCAGCCGAGATCAAAGAGGATGGCCTGTTCGAAGGCTTCAAGCTATGATTGGGGGGCTAAATGACGAGCTCACATGCACGTCCAAGGTACTGTAATCAAATCCATGAGCCTCACGCTGATTGAGAAAGCTCAGGTCATCGATCGAGTGTTTTACTACAGAGAGGAGTGCTTATTCACCAAAAAACCAAAGTAAAAGAATCACATTTGCACGTGCTTTCAGTGACTCCGCTACTGACGACGCGCTCATTTTTCCTGCGCGAGCTTCCGCCGCTCTTTGTTCTCGAGCGCTCGTTTCCGCAGCCATCGATCTTCACTCGCGCTAGAAATCACTTGGCGGCTGCCATGGAACGCGCTGACTTCTCGCGAGAACACCACCAGTAGATGCACGTCGCCGTTCGAGCGTTCACCCACGTCCGGGAAATAGAAACCGATGCGCTGCGTGCTCTTCATGCGCAGGTGGTGTGGCATGTACGTGTCGAGCTTCCCGAGTCGCTGGCCTGGGGTGTTGTCCCATAGCATCTTGGAGTTTAGAGCCTCGGTCACCGTCAGAAAGCGACCTGGCTCGTCCTGCTGGGTATCTCGTGTAGTGTAGAGCTGCAAATCAGCCCATTGATAAGGAAATCGACGAAATTCGTCGCTCACTTTGATCTCTTTCATCAGGTCGCTTACGGGCTTGCTGCCGTCGATCTTGGTGATGTAGTAGCCTGTGCCAAGCATCAGGTATTGCAGCATCGGCATAACCGTCGCGCTCGCTCACCTGAAAGTCAAAAGGGAAATGGCACAAGCACAGCAACGCAGCAGTTGGTCAAGGCCGTTCACGGGCCAGCCTCGAGCGCCCAGTCGCAGACGAAGGCCAAGTCTCATCTCATCGCCATCGCATTCCATCTCGCCGTTGGTCGTGCGTTCCCTGTCCCCGATCAGACGATGGCGACACGTTCCGCCATCTCTTGTTCTCAGCACCGCAGCAAAACCAGAAAGAAGCTCAAGTACTGCAGTGGTGGCCGACAGCACGACCATGCCGCGAATGCTCGACCACGTCAGAG
>JAASFY010000187.1:0-33303 GCA_023334035.1 Globisporangium okanoganense | reverse complement strand
GGCGTATTTTTGTTTTTGGCTCGCCATTTGATCAGGACTCCTCGTAATTGAGCACAATAAACGTCAAATCGTTTATAAATGCGTTTTCTATTCGCTTTGAAAGTTTAATGGTCTGAACAGCTTTTGCCGCTTCAAAATTCTAATTTTCATGGGTGACCCTATTCCTATTTCCGGCACTGTATTATCTCGCCATCGAACACGGCCAAAGTGCCTTGTGAATGAATGGGTTCAGCTTCGGACAGGGTTCCAGAAAACCCACTTTTCGCTGGGGGGTTCTTAAGGTGCATGGGTTTATTGATGAATTATACCCTACCCCTATTTTTAAGTTTGTTGAAATTTAAATGAATAGCATGAATTTTGGCAAACATTTTAAATTTTATCATAATACCAACAAAAGTCATTAAATTCAGTAAACTTGGCCAATCGCAAATCGGGGGTGGATGGGGTTTTGTAAATAAATCCCCAATAACCCACCCTAAGGCGACTCCTCGGGGTGGGTGAGTGGAATAAACGGTTTAATCCCACGTCGAAATAACCCCACTTGGAACCCCAGCGAGGACTGCGAGGAGGAGAAGAAGAAGCAGGATGAGACTTGAATTCACTACTCGTAGCGTCGATGCATCCAATCACAGATAAACAAGCATGTCAACACCATTTTGCCTTCGTTCAAAAGCGTGCTTTTTGTTTGAGTTTCATGCAGAATCATTCTTAACGCCACAATTTTGGACAAATCTTAATTGTCGAAAAAGCGTTTCTTTTTCGAAATAGGTTGTCAAAAATACAGAAATGATTGTGATGGAGACCGATTTTAACCAATCCAATTTTAGATTCGGATTCCTCAGACGATTTTACGCCAATTACATCAAGAAAAAAAATCCGGATTTTTTTATCGAGGTGGCTTCGAAGACCTGCAGTCGTTTCTGTCAGGTTGCTGGTTTCGAAGTGCTTGATGGCTCTTCGTGAAGCTGATATGCAGCTCTGCATCATGAGCATCTTTAATCGTGATTTGTACTTTGGTTCGTTAGCATGATTTCGTTTGACATGGTCTCATATATAGGATCCCATTCCAGAGCCCCAAACCTTAATACAGCAAACACCAAACACCAAACAAACAAAAATGTACGTTTTATACGTTTTCTGTTTTTGTACAATTATGTTTGATTTTTTACTAGTTTGAAAACAATTTTCTTACCTAAAAAGAACGGGCGATTGGGTCGAGTGCAAACAAATCGTGGCGATGGCACTAAGCGGAATCCTTCGTTCGACTGACATGCGATATGCTACAAATACTACAGTATATTATATCATCATTCGACACACGGCTAGAAAATCTAAGTATCTCGTCGAATTTTGAAATAATATAATATGGACATGAATTGTGTATTCTTTGCAACAGCAGATCTCTCATATGTTGTTGCTGTTGACACAGAAAAGAACGATGGAGATCGCTGTGGTCTACGACCAGCAAGAGTGCGTCCATGCATGCAGCCAGCCACGGGGCCAACACATGTATGTGACCCACAGCTTACGCGACACCTCTGTGTGCTTGTATATCTACCAGGTACTACGTGGAAGCCGCGATCGAGAGCGATGCCTCTCCCTCTAGCGGTCACGTCACGCTCTCGCTCGAGCTGCTGCAGTTCCAGCTCTTCTCGCTCGTAGGCGTGGCGCCAGAGGAGCAGACGCTGCTCACGTCCAAGGGCGAGCTCTTGCTGCTAAGTGATGCATCTGCACGGCTCCTGGTGCGCAGTGACGACGAGCGGCGTCCGCGTTTGTTCCTGTTGTCCGCGGCGTCGTCGACGAACTCCTTTAATTTGCCTGCCGACTGGAGCCAGATCTGCACCAGGAGCGCGTTTGGAGACGTCCCCGTGGTGCAGCCCGCGTTTCAGAGCCTGAGTGGCGATGGCGCATCGCATATGATCTGCCAGGCGTGTGCACAGACCTGCACGACGGGTACGTTGCACTGTGTTGTTATGTGCACGCTGTTTGATATTGTTAACAGTTATGTGTTGCATCTCCGTGTATACGCGTGTGTGTACTGTATAGCTGCCCGCCCCCTGTCGCCCTTGGACTGGAACAGCTCAGATGCAGTCGGCGAGCAGTTCATCTCGGAAATCGCGGTCATCGCGGGCGAAATCGACGCGCCCGCGCCTTCGGGTTTCACAAAACTGCCCGTGGATCTGAATTTCTCGGCACCAGGGGACCACGTCTATCTGTGTGTGAAGCGAGGTACTGTACGAGGCAGATGATTTTCCGGTGGAATTCTGACTGACGTTCACTATGCTCGTTTCCACTATTCCTAGGTGGCAATCGGGCTCTGACGCAGCTCAGTGTGGATTTTCACAAGTATCAGCAGCAGGCTGAACCATCCACTAGTGTACTAAAGCAAGTGCTGAGCGTGAATTGCAACAGTGGCAACAGCAGCGACACGGCAGTCCAGTTGAGCTTTGACTCGGTCTTCCGCAAGAGCGATGACGAGCTCAGCACGTTTGCGATCACAGACATCCACGTGGTTATCGGCAGTGAACAGCGAGCGCCATCACCAGCACACATCAGGATCACTCGCAACCTGAACGCAGGCGTATCTGGTGCTTCCGTCGAGCCGATCCATTTGTGGTACAAGGTCGCGCCCCTCGGTGGCTTTGTGTGCGATGCCAGCCACAGTGAATTTGGCGAGTGTCTCTTCCTCAGCCGCCACGCCGGCAAAGACGTGTCTTCCATCGCCAGCTTTAGCTCGGAGCGTATCACGGCAGCGATGACAATGACAGAGACCAGGAAGAAGGCGGACGAAGCGATGCTGCGAAGTCTGTACCAGCATGGGGAGCGCAGCATGACCAGTCGTCTACAGAGCACGCTCGAACGCGTGCGTACGTACGAGAGCAAGCAAATGCAACAGGAAGCGCTGAAGCACATCCCGGTGCAGCTCTTACACGAACGTGCGCGTGGGAACGAATCGCCGATGCCCGCGTACCAGGACGAGCTCGTGATGCAGCTGCTCCACTGGTTCAAGCGCGAGTTATTTTCGTGGATGAACCAGCCAAAGTGCGCTGCCTGTGGATGCGCCAATACGAAAGCTGTCCGCACTGAAGGACCCAGTACACCCGAGGAGGTTAGTGGCGAGGCTGGGCGTGTCGAGGTCTACCAGTGTCCGCAGTGCAGTGCGCTCACGCGGTTCCCACGCTACAACAACCCAGCTAAACTATTGGAAACGAGAACGGGACGCTGTGGGGAATGGGCCAACTGCTTCACGCTCTGCTGTCGAGCCATGGGCTTTGAAGCGCGGTACGTGCTGGACGTGACGGACCACGTGTGGACCGAAGTGTACTCGGAGCACTTTAAGCGCTGGCTGCACTGCGATTCCTGCGAAGACCAGCTCGACTGTCCACTGACATATGAGGTGGGCTGGGGCAAGCAGCTCTCGTACATCTTTTCCATCTCGCATGAAGAAATTGTTGACTCTGCGAAGCGCTACACGCAGAACTGGGACGAGATGCGCGCGCGTCGCACGGAAGTGAGCGAGAAGTGGCTGAAGACCACGATCGCACAGATGAACCAGCGTCTCGTGAGTGCGCTTCCTGGACCCCGTGTCGAGGTCTTGAAGGCACGCGCCAAGGTCGAGCAAGAAGAGCTCGAGCGTGGAAGAACAGTGTCGACTGCGGAGGTCCAAGGCCGCGTCTCAGGCTCTGCCGAATGGAAGAACCAGCGAAGTGAAGACGGACAACAGCAACAAATGTCTTCTGGTTGTAAACCAACTTCACCATCAAGCTCTGAGAAGTCAAGCCATTCTGCTGCAGCTTCCTTGATTGTCGAGTTATCCCAGCAGCTTTGCAAGAATATGCTACTGGGCTGTGCGAACGAAGCGTGTCGGAATCCGTTCTGCCTTCACGGGTCTGAGAATCAATCGCAGGACATGACGGCCCACGCAGCTAGTTCCATTCAGCTCGTTGGGTCGTTTAACCAGAAGGGGTTCACTGCAGCGAGCTTGGCCTCGTTGCTCTGTCCACATAGTCCGTCAGAGCTGCGGTGGTTTATTCTGGCGCAACGTCCACTGCTGTACTTGCCACTGCTAGATTCTGAATCATCGAATGGCACGAGCTGGTTGGTGGATGGTTCAGGCAACGAACACCACGTGCTCAACAAGGCGAGCTGTCCCGTCCGCAAGCCTTTCCAGATTCCGCAGTCAGGTGACGTGGCCTCGTTCGGCGTGCAACTGCTCTCGAGTCAGTCCATTGAAGTCAAGTTCAGCCTTCCGTCAGCAGAAGAAGCCTACTCGCTCTCGTTTCTCGCGCGAATCGATCTCAGCAATCCAGATGCGATGTCTCGTCTCAACCAAGTGGACATTTTCAACATTGTCAT
Source organism: Globisporangium okanoganense (assembly GCA_023334035.1). NCBI lineage: Eukaryota > Oomycota > Peronosporomycetes > Pythiales > Pythiaceae > Globisporangium > Globisporangium okanoganense. The sequence continues at coordinate 28,947 of JAASFY010000187.1, read as the reverse complement.
TGGCAGAGGAGACATCACAGTGTCGTTCTACACTTCGAGCACTCAACAAGGCGGCGTTGTGTGTGAAGTTCGTCAGGGGGAGAGCAAGAACGTCACTGTGGAAGTTCCATCTTCGGTGCTCTCGTGTGGATCGTATGCCCACGTCGGTATGTCGGTGTCAACGAGCGACGTCAAACTGCTCATCAACGCCACTGAAGTTCTCACACTCAAGGCAGCTTCCAAGAACAAGATGCTCAGTAACAATGATCAACGAGTGGTAACTCTGTCGGGACCAGAGCCAAGCAGCAGCGGCTGTGTACCTATCGCAAGTGCGGTCATCAGCCACTTTGCAGTTCTGCGAGCGAGCGACGCTGGCAACTTTGCGGATTTCTGCAAGACCATGAAGAAACAGTTTGTGCGAGCACGTCCGCTTCTTGCGTTCAGGGCCGATGGGCCGTGCTTTGACAAGCGCTGCACCGTCGAGGCAGCCAACTACCAAGTCGGCTACCGCGTCGCCAAAGTGCTGAGTAAGTCTGCTGTATGCGTCTTACTAATATCGCATGTGAATCGTTTGTCTGACCAACAAAGTGACTGCTATGTTGTAACAGTGTGGGGTGGCGACTTCTTTGACGGACTCCAGTTCGTGTATGAAGCTATGGGCATCGAGAATGGAGACAGCAACGGTGGAGACCTCATCTTTGGGCCGCTCATTGGCAACTCGCATGCAAACGGTGTCGCGTCCTCGCCTACAACAGAGTTGATCCTGTTTGCAGACGAAGTGATCACTGGTGTGAGTGGGAGAAAAGGCGCGTGGATGGACTCGCTGCGTCTCGAAACGAGCTTTGGGCGTCAACTGGCGTGTGGAGGCAGTGGTGGCGGCGATTTCCACGTTCAGCTGCCTGTGAATAACCAAGTGCGCGCCATTTCTCTCTCTGTTGGCGATCATTTGAACGATCCGATAGCGTTTGTGGGCGAGGCGATAGCCTCAGCTGCAGCGAAGAGGTTCGTATTGGACACTGTTATCTGTCTTTTTTCAATGCCTGGGTCATCTGTCTAACCTTGTCATTTTCAATGTTATCGTGATCTGATAGTGAACAAATTGAGAAACTGCGAGCTGTGCTGAGAACCAACGACGCCAGTCAAAGCCGAAGTGCGACCTCCGCAGGTGAGTTCTTGCCCATGTATTACGAATTCCAGGCGTGTTAGAGCTGGGATTTGATGCTACTATTTAGCTGTATGTTGCCTTTTTCTTGCATCATAGCACTGAGGTACCTGGAGAACATCACAAAGCATCCAGGCGACGACAAGTTCAAGCGAATTCGTGCCAGCAACGCGTACTTTGTGAAGAATGTGGCAGCTCTTGGCTCGGAAGCCTCGCAAAAGTTCATGGCGTGGTGCGGATTCCAGCCTCTGGAGCAAGAAACCGAAGTTTTCTACGTCTTCCAGGCAGCTGACGAAGAAGCGTATCGTTGCAGCATGGACGACGAACGCGCAAAAATCCATGAGCGCCACGCGGCGGAAGCCCATCGCCGCATCCATTTCCTGAAAAGCTACCAAGCTTAGAAATGCGTGAGTGTTGTATTGCGTGACTCGATTTTTCAAATGGACTCAACAATGGTTTTGCTTTGACTTGTATGAGGTGGAATGTGTATGGAGATGTCTTACTGTGGTGATATATGGAAATTGGTGTTCACTCACGCTAAGCCTTTGGTTCGCAGCATGCCGATCGCATTTCCGATTCCAGTGCGCTTCGTGTACTCGTCCGCTGGACATGAACAAGACGATATGTTGTCAAAGACCCGAGCAACAAACAGCACGCCTTCCTCCCAACTCACCATTCTGGTTGCAGAGCAGAAAGAGCCACTCGCCAGCGTAGCGCTTGACGTTCGTGTCGAGGCACGTGAGGAAGAACGTCAGGTGCTTGAAGAAGAACCGAGTCTCCTTATCAAGCTCCACGCTTTCTGAGAACACTGAAGCCTTGGACGAGTCTGGGAAGATACTCTTCCTGAAGAACTCCTTGACCTGCGGCTTGGCGGTCTGCGTCAGGTTGTGGCACACGATGAGCGTCGGCAACACTTCACTGAATTGGCTACAGAGAGGTTTTTTGTGACACAAACAGTGTCAGTACCAACCAGGTCATGTGATCTACAAGAGTGTACAAATATGGCTACAGTCACTGACCGGATCTTCTCGACGCGCGTCACAAGCAGCATCGTCTGCAGATGGTGCACCAGCGCCTGTAGAATGGGGACTTGGAACGGATCTCTATGAGAACTTGTTTGGCCTGCTTCTTCGCGAAGCTGCTGGCGCTCGATGAAGGCTGTGAGCAGCCACGCGGGGACGAACATGAAGACCTCAAGCACTTTGTTCTTGATGTCGAGCAGCACGGCGTTCAGGCGCGAGATCTTGGGGTGCGTCGCTCGAAGGATGCCCAGTAAGAGCTCGCCCAGGCTGAGCAAGGTTTAGCGAGATGCGTATTAGAAGGCCTGCATCATGACGGCTCAAGAGGGAACTCCAAAACCTACCGGTGGATGCTCGCGTAGAGCTCTGGCTGGGCGTCTTCGGCCTCTTTCGTCCACTGCATCGCGTTCGCGAGCACAGCGACGAGCTTGAGCAGGTCGAGCACCAGCGCGGACCGCTCAGAGGCGATTGCGACGCCAAACAGGAGGTCTCCATGGAAGCTATAGTACAAAGTCTTGAGAGAGATGAACCAGACGTGATGAGTGTGTGAGTGGAGTCTGATTGACCTAGTTGGCTCGAAAACCAGCAGAGATTCTTGGCTGGCTCGTACCGTATAGAGAAGCTCCCAGGCCTCGGATGACTGGCTGAGGAGCTCAATCACGCAGGGCGCCTCGCAAGACACGAGCACGCACTTCCACACGAGCAGGTGGAACGATGCAGGACCCGGTTGCTGGATAGATACGTGGACAAGTTAGCAACGGTGGCTACCAGCCGTAGCTGTGTTGGGTATCCATTTATACGAATAACAGACCTTTGCGAGGTCAAGAAGCTGACTCAGCTGGCCTTTCGGTACAACGTGCTGCTTCACAAAGTCCGGACGCAAAAAGACCGAGTTAATGAGGCACTTGAGCGCTTCTTCGTTGACGCTCCAGTCGCTTGCGGTCGTTGGCACGAGGCGTGCGAGCTGCAGATAACTCTCAAACGCCTACAAAGGAGGTCATACAACACCAGTTCCTGTTATGTAGGTACATATGGTGCACTGGAAGGCTAATGGGGTTCGAACGTTCGTACCTGAGGTGTCAAGAGCAACTCGATGCCGCGCCGGTCGCGCATGAGCACTTTGCAGGTCGCCAGCAGCTTTGTCGTCGCTGCGATAACCACAGATACGTAGCGTTTAGCTTTCATTTGCGTCTCAAGGCAGTCAGAGGCTGCACTATAAAATCGTACCTTGTGCGTTGAATCTCTTGTCTGCATACGCTGCGAGTGTGGCTGTGACTACGCGGTCGACTCGCGCAGCGACCTTCTTGCGGGTCGACACAACCTCCAAGGACGCTGCGCAACATAACCACCCGACATACGCGTACACACATTTACTTTCATGTCGGGACGACCTGTTTCCAGCATGGAGCTGCTCACAAAGTGCGCTTACCTTGCTGGCGCTCCACCATCTCTGCGAGCTTCTCGATCCACACTGTGAGCGCATTCAAATCCCCACCCCCAGCACAGCCGTATGCACAGTCATCATCACCAATGAGCGCCTCCAGCACCGGATCCTTGCTCGCCATGTCTGCTGTCTGTTGTTGTCTTCGCTGATGAATCTCTGGACATTTGGATGGATCCATTCGAAGCGACGCCATGTTTGTTTATCAGCCAAAGTGTACCCATTTCAGTGGTACATTTTCGTATTCTGATTGGTCAAAACCTTAATCCCCATTATCATCCAATCAAATCACCCAAATAGCTGCCGCGTGGCAAGCAATCTCCCGTTTGAAGCTGGGAACAAAACCCCAAAATGCCCATTCGCGAATTCGCCACCAAGAGCTCAAACACCAGACTACCATGAAGCTATTTACGACCACGCTCCTTGTGCTCGCTGCTGCCGTGGCCATGGCCTCTGTGCAGGCGAAGGAGGACCTGGCGCCGGACGCCAAGCTGCGCATCGGCGTCAAGTTCCGCCCCGAGGTCTGCGTCCAGAAGAGTGAGCCGGGAGACAAGCTCTCGATGCACTACACGGGCAGCCTGCGCACCGACGGCTCGGTCTTCGACTCGAGTCTGCCGCGCAACTCGCCGTTCGACTTCACGCTCGGCGCCGGACAGGTCATCAAGGTATGAGACGCACTTCTAGCAATTGCGTCTGTGTGTATATATATACGGCACTGGGCTGGTTGTAAATGCGCATTGAGCTGTTGGAACTGACTGGGATTTGTTTGTGTCTGTGCTCTGCTCTGCTGACACTAGGGCTGGGACCAAGGGTGCGTATATTCACATACACAACGCATAAGTAGCCATGTGGCTAATGTGCGAGTGGATAGATAAGCTGATTGTGCGTATGGTGGACTAACTGGTGCTCATCATTGTGTCTCTGTCCGTCTGTGTGGCTTGGTTGTCTTGCTGTCCGCAGTCTCCTCGGCATGTGTGTCGGGTACGAGCTTGTCTTTCGTCACCTGTACCTACTCTTGTTGGAATCTTTGATCACAGGCCTATTGCAGGATTCTAAACCTCTGTTGCTCTACGTGTCGTGATGATGTTAATTCACAGTGAGAAGCGCAAGCTGACGATCCCATCGGGCCTCGGCTACGGCGACCACGGCTCGCCGCCAAAGATCCCGGGCAAGGCCACGCTCGTCTTCGACGTCGAGCTGCTCAAGATCACGCGCAACAACGAAGAGCTCTAAGCGAATAATCGCTCATCACACGCGCAGTCGTCCAGTCACAAGAAAATTCCACGTGATCCCTGGTGCGCCCCAGCCGCCATGTCGTGCGTAAAAAAACAATACAATAAACACATAATGAGAGAATTCTTTGCTGCTCATGAATCTCCTCTAACACAAACTTTCTTATAAGGTCTACTCACTCACGAGAAGGTACTACTGGTCGCCATCACTCGAGTTACCAGTCTGAGTCAGTACTCCGTACTGCATTGCTGTGAACATGGATGGGGTCGTCCTGAGCCTTTCGGGGATACAAATTGACCCCAGGACCTGCGGATCCCCGCTCAGATGCAGCAACCTCGACTCCACTCGTCGAGCTCTGAAACGGCAAAGCTCGTCGCGTTCAACCACTCGAGGGATATCACTAAAGCGCCAGTCTTCAAGGAGATCAGCAGATCCAGGCTCGAATGGCTCACTTTAATCATCTGAGGGGATCTGATACTGTGGAAAACAGCTGGTTTTCCTGCTGGTAGACTTCGGATCATCACAAGCACTGAACTCTTTGGCTCTGGCTCGGGATGACTGACTACACTCCCACGCTATCCGCATTCTTAATCCCGTCTTCAAGAGCTCAAGAGACTCACCATGCAGCTCTTCTTTGCCACTGCGCTCCTGGCGCTCGCCTCGGTCGTGGCCTCTGTGCAGGCCAAGGACAACCTGGCGCCGAACGCCCCGCTGCAGGTCGCCACGACGTCCCTCCCGAGCACGTGCGAGTTCAAGAGCCAGAAGGGCGACGAGCTCTCGATGCATTACACGGGCTCGCTCTACACGGACGGCACGGTCTTCGACTCGAGTCGCCCGCGCAACTCGCCCTTCGACTTCAAGCTCGGCGCCGGCCGGGTCATCGCTGGCTGGGACCAAGGGTGCGTGCTTAATGAGCGGTCTCTCTATCTTGGAGCTCGTGGGTCTAACGTTTCTCTGGGTGTTCTATCTGCTCATGTGTATATATGTCTGATGTTATCACCAGCCTCGTGGGCATGTGCATCGGGTACGAGCCTACTATTATAGTAGCTTGTGGTGATGAGAGCTCTGCGTAACGTTGCTCTTGTATTTGTACTGACCTTGTGGAATGCGAATGTTGTTCCAGTGAGAAGCGCACGCTGACGATCCCGTCGGACCTCGGCTACGGCAACTCAGGCGCAGCGCCCGACATCCCAGGTAAGGCCACGCTCGTCTTTGAGGTCGAGCTGCTGCAGCTCACGCGCGACGACGAAGAGCTCTAAAAGCCCAGCTCCAGTACAGTACAGCAAGCTCTTCAGCTGAGCTATCGTTGCTGCACGCAAGACAAGTGCGTCCACGTAAATGTAAATGATACAAAAATGCAATGCTATTATACTGTTATAACAAAATTTTGAGTGTGTGGTTCAGGCGATCTTGACCTTAACACCACTTTTTTCCACGGTTCACAGGTAAGTAAGCAACATTTACGTCATTGTGGACGTCGCTGAGCCTGACCAAGCAACACCATCGACAGTTGAACGTCAAACTTCACAGCCACAGCAACCATAGCAGCTTCTCATGAGACTACCACGTCGCTCTTTGGAGGACTCGGCGCTCTTCGCGAAATGCTGTACACTGTCCGCTGGTCAACGATGGCTGGGAGTTCAAGATCTCAAAGGACTGGGTCTTTCCACTCAGACCCTGCGACTTTGGCTCCACGATTGCGTTCTGCCCCGCGAGGACGAAGCAATACATCGATCACATATTTGGCTCGGACTCCATGGTCGTCAAGCAGAACTGGTAGCCACTAGCCTTGTATAAACTGAATAGGAATTCGGTCAGTCAGTTTTGATTCATAATATAAGAGAGACTTGGAGGCCAAGCATTTAACAACAATGGCTACGGGTTGGTGTACTCGCCAGCCTCCATGCTGTCGTCCTGGTCGTCTGGGTCCATGTGCTCCATGGTCGTGTTGAGCTCGTCCGGGTCTTCGCCACGCATGAGCTTCTCGAGTCTGTCGAGCCCTCGCAGCGCCTCGGAGGACACGGGGTTGAGGCTCAGCGACCGGTGGTATTGCGTCATGGCCTCGGCGAACTGCTTGTTGAGCGTGTACACGTCGCCGAGCTTCGTGAACACTTCCTCGCGCGCGTACTGCTCCGAGAGCACCAAGAGCCTAGGAATCATCAATAGAAATCGTCAGTCGACATCCCAATCCGCAAGATTCGTAACAGGCTGGGTGTATGAATCAAACCTGTCGATCGCCACGGAGAAGTTGCCCTCATGGATGAGCAGGTCCACGAGTCCGAAGATCGCGGCGAGCTTGCGTGGCTCGAGCGTCAGCGCTCGCTGGAAAGCCTTGCGCGCGTGCTCCTTGTTTTCCGGCCGCAGCGCAAACACGCTTCCGAGCAGCGTGTAGCTCTGCGCCTTGTGTGGGAAGAGCTTCACAACGCTCTTCGCTGTCGCGACGGCCTCTTTGTATTTGTTCACGCCCTTGCTGCACAGGTCGCAGTAGCTCGAGATCATCCCGGCGTAGGCGTCCAGTGTCTTAGTGAGCTTACAGGACGTCGTGAACGACACAAGCGCGTGCTCCGGCCGATGCAGCGTGAGCAGCAGCGAGCCGCGGAATAGGTGCGCGGCCGCGTGGCGCCGGTCCGTCATGATCGCGCGCTCGCAAAACTGCAGCGCCGTCTCGTGCTCGCCCTTCATGTCACTGTAGTAGGCGGCCGCGAGCCACGTCTCAGCGTGGCAGTCGCTCGTGTCAAAGAGGTCGTGCACGAGTGTGTTGAGCTGCGTGCGCGCGTTGTTCTTGCGCAGGCAGTCAGCGTGGAGGTCCATCATCGCGAGGTTCTGGTCGTCCACCTGACGGGCCCTGTGGAAGTTCAGGTGCGCCTGGTGGTAGAACTCCTGGTCCATCTCGAGCTTCCCCTTGTGCAGCAGGCAGTGGATGTTGTTTGGAAACACCTTCTCTAGGGACTCAAAGGCGTCCATGGAGGCTACGTAATAGATAGGTAGAATAAGCCAACACTGTTAGAAATACAAACACATATTAGAGTCACAACAGATTCCAACGCACCTCGGTAGCGGCCGCGCCTTGCGCTCAGGTGGGCGTTCACGAGCGTCTGCATCCACGAAGCGTCCACCCGTGGGACGATTTGTGCTGACGAGCGAGTAATCAGCAGGTTCTCGTAGAATTTCTCAATTTCGCGATGTCGAGGCGCTGATGCGCTTGGGTCCAGTCCACTGGCGGCACTGCTTGTGTTGGTATTGAACGCAACAGTGCTCGTTTCTTTTGACGCGGCCAAGTCTGTCAATGCCAGCGAGGCTTCGAGCGCGTACGGGTTCTGTCTGCTCAACCACATTAGTAAGATCGCGTCAGTAGATATCCCACAGTCATTATAATGAGTGTGTAAACATACCTGAGCGCAATGGTGTAGCATTCTTCAGCTTTGCTCTTCAGGCCTTCGTGCAGATAGAGCTTGCCGAGCGTCAAGTTCGCACGCAGCGTCCGCACTTGGCTCGGGATCGAATTGAGCTGCTCAAATAGTACTCAGTGAGTCAAATCATTCGTGCAATTATCATAGCGCAGCCAAGGCTAAACATTCAGCGAGCCACGTACGATCTCAATGGCCTGGTGTGGGGTTTCCAGTTGCACCCAGCAGTTGGCGATCTTGATCTTCAGCTCCACAGTCGCTGCGGTGCTGTTCGCGTACCCCGCCAACAGCTTCCAGTACCGCTTGTAGTATTGCTACACACACAAAGTCATTCAAACGAACACATCATTAGACCTACTGTTATAACACCAAGACAAAGCCTACGACAACACCATCACTCTTCCACTTACAATCGCGCGCTTGAACTCGCGCTTCGTGACCAGCAGCTCAGCGAAGAGAAAGTAGCTCTTCGCATGGAACACGCGCACGCGGTCGCTCTCATCAGCACTGCTGGGCTCGCGGTTGTTGTTCCCACCGTGGCTCTCTGTCCTGCTCTTCAGTACATCGCCCACCAACGTGTTCGCATGTGACGCGACAGCCAAGGCGATGAGGAGCTCGCCCAGCAGATGCGCCGAGTCAAGCAGCCCGTCGCGCACGAAGACCTCGAGCTGCTGCTGCATCGCGAGCGGATCGCAGAGCGTGTCGCCTTTTGCACCAGCAGTTTGCGGATGCTGCGGCTGGTGCAGAGAGGAGGTATAACTGAGCGCCTGTGGGTCTGCTGTCTGTCTCTGAGGCACGTGGGACGACGTCATGACGAGAGAGAGCGCGCTGCTCGTACGGATTTGCGTCGCTTTGGCTCTTTTTGCGTTGTGCGTTGCCGCCAAAACGAAAATGGATTCGGTAAAGTACGAATACGCTTCATGAAATTTGGTTTTGTTTGTCCAATTATCAGGTTGAATAGATGGCAGATACATACAAAAATCAAGATGATTGTAGAATGCACCAACTCAACATTTGTTTCAAGGGGCTGAGCTCCACCTGAAGCTCCACTTTATTACGCCCTGCTGAGGTTCGCCGCGAGATTGAACTCATTCATTTGTAGTCGAGCCAACCTACTCGGGGACAAAACCAAAGTCTCATGATACCACCAACCAATTTCAACATAGTCGAGAAGTTCTAAACTGCAAGATGGATTTCAAGTTTTCAGAGTACAATTAAACGAATCACTGGATGCTGGAATAGATAGATAATTTACGTAGAAAATGATCTGCTCAAGTACAAAGCAGCTCACCAGTTCTGCTTGACGACCATGTAGTCCGAGCCAAAGATGTGATCGAGGTATTGCTCCGTTCTCGCGGGACAGAACGCGATCGTGGAGCCGAAGTCGCATGGTTTGAGTGGGAAGACCCAGTCCTTTGGGATCTTGAACTCCCAGCCATTCATTTGCTTTGGACAGTGGACGCAACTAGCAAAGCGCTCTGAGTGGGACGGTCCAAAGAGCGACGAAGATGACGGCTTATGCTGGTTGTCTGGTGCTGTCGTGGTGGCGTTCTCGGTGCTGAGCTCTTCGAGTCCTCTGCGGTTCTCGTCCACGAAGACGTAGATGTTGGTGTAGAAGCCCGACTTTTGGTGGATGAAGCGCGCTGGGATGCCCGACGTGCGCGTGCCTCGCTGGTGGTACTTGCCCATGAACACCTGCAGGTCAAAGTCGTGGCTGAAGGCGAACTTGCCGTCACGTAGTGCCTCGTAGCCCTTCTGGTCGATGCCAATGTCGGCGTCCACGTCGTGCGGAATGACGGTCTTGTGGCGATACGAGCCCAGCAGCGTGCCGCCGTGCAGCCAGTAGGGGATCTCGTGGTCCTGCAGCAGACCCGTGAGGTTGCCCACGAGGTCGACCATGATCTGCTGCACGTCCTCGCGCGAGAAGCAATGCTTGGGCTGGTAGTACGCCATCTCGACGTGCGCTGGCGAGAAGCGCTCGCAGCGCTTGCCGTCCACGTAGCGCACGGAGAAGAGCTCGTGCACAGACGCACATAGGCTATTGACAGCAAGCACGCATGTGATGGCCACGAGCAGCACCTTGTAGAGTTGCTGGCGGCCCACGAAGCGTGCGACCTGGCTCAGAGTGGCGCCGCCATTCGAAGGCTGCTTGGTGGTCACGAATGCCAACGAGTGAGACGAGGAGAAGTGTGGGGACACCATCATGTCGATTGAGTCTGCTGCTACTGCTGTCTGCTTCATGGGTTCGCTGGCGTTCTTGAGACGACGCGAATGGATTTGTGGTGTCGCTACTGAGGAGCTCTTGCTGTTGGTCGATGGTGGTGAGATTGCGACTGGAAAACGAACTGCGGCTGCTGGTTCATGACCATGTTGACGCTTGCGCAGTTGAGAGAAGGATGGATCGGTCGGGATCGAGATTGGGAAATTGCTTCGATGGATGATGCGAGCACAGGAAGGAGGAGGCGACGTAAACAAGCACAGGGTGACTATTGATTTTGATTAGCGATTTTGATACATGGCGTCTCTTCGATCATGTAACTCGTGGCACCAAGTCGACAAATTACGCGTTTATATCGACAGTTTAGCGATTAAGTCGACAAAAGAGCCTTTTTATCTGCGGCTGGGAGATTGGGAACTGATCCACTGAATTCATTCGGGGTTGATAATAGTGCGCGTAATCAGTGTAACCCATGGGGTACAGTACTTTGTATCGGGGTTACAATTCGGAGATCTCGAAAGTGAATGGCTCAACTTGGGAGCATTTGAAGCCACGCGCCTCCGTTCTCATCGTGAACAGCAAGATAGAAGTGAGCGAGTGGATGGGCTTTGAATTGGTTTGCTCTCTAATAGTCAGCATGGGATGGAGACATGCGGTTGACTGTCTGGTCTGCGATAGTGAGAGATCACGAAGAGTAGCAATTCTCTCGGAGCCGTTTCTGCTGGGATTCCGAAAAATGGCCTTTTGACGCACCATCGCGTCCCTCTGTTGACCGGGCGCAATGCATACAGCGTCAGTGTATTTGCTCTGTTGGGTGGGTAGGTACTCTCCATCCCTCGCATGCAGAACGATAGCAGCCAGCAAATAGCACACAACAACAACAAACAATCTATAAATTACATCACTCGATTTAAATTTCCTCTCCTGGTCACTTCTGGATCCCTGGCATATCCAAAAAGAAACTGGCTGCAAGTCCTGAGGCCCTGAAGCAGCCTCGATGGGATGGATAACTCTTGCAAGCGAAGGAATGTGGCGCTGACTCCTTTTGTCCGCTTTGTCGTGAAGGGCGAGGCCGTTATCCTCTGCTTTCTTGTTGTCGCGGTCGACTTGGTCGCAGTGCTTCATAGACACGCACAAAGACCCGACTTGCCGCGGAGTGAAAATTACAATGTTAAACGGATTGGAAAGTGTGAGGTGGCAAAAACATACAATGGAATTGATCTTACAAAAACTCTGTTCGTGAATACAATTTGTAATATGTATCCTCCAAAAGTAAATGACCTCGACGTAAAATATCTTGCACCTTCAACTTGGACGACGTGACAACAAAAAAGATCTTATGGATGAATGGAGCCGACTGCGCTTCAGACACGAAGGAAGCAACACGAAGCCGACAGAAGAAACCCTTTGCGAAGGCAAGGAGGCCCATTTCCAGCCAACCACACCGCACTGGATGGCCCATTTTGGCACCACCGAGCTCACCTGTTGGTTGCCTCCGACCAAAACCTCAGCTGTTGGTTGTGAAGAAATTAGGATCCGAGCAAACAAGTCGCTCGTGGTGCTTACAATGGTAGTGAAACCCCCATGTAACCATAGCAAATGGAGAGCCTGCAGTTCCATAAATAGTATGGCAGCTTCAATAGCTAAATCTAAACGATAAACAAAGGCCACACGCCTCGTTAAATATAGCGATGGCGCGAAGTCTGCTCTGTTCTTTAACAAAGTGAGGCCGAAAATAGTCGATCTAAAAATGGCACCTGCGACGTGCGCCATTATTTGCACCATTTGCATTTGCTGATGAAACGACCGACTCATCCGCCCGTCGTCCGCCATTGAAATATAATCTGAAAAATACCGGACGCAGTGATTGGCTGTCTGGCTGGGGGTGTGGAAATTGGACATGCGTGCGCGGGTTTATGATGTCAGCTGTGGACTTGAATTGTGTCAATTCGTCCTCTCTAATGTGCTAAAGAGGTCAAATCATATTTGATTTGACTGTCTTTCATTCTCTTTTAAAAACCTCTACATCTTATAAACAGGTTTTATATTTGTTTCTGTCTCGGTGCCAACTGCCAGTCGTGCGACCCAAATTGAAGCATTGTGGGCCAGTCATTCGCAGCCAGCAACTCAATTTCCAGTTCAAGGCTATGGGCGGATGGGCGGACGGGCTGCTTGTGGTGGATGATGAATGAGGGGGGAGGGGGTCGCGCCCCGGAGGGGGCAACACGCGAAAGGGAACCAAGTGTTTTCCGCCCCGTCACGACGAAAGGCAGAAACCCCACGGCCGCCCAACGACCGGCCGGGCGGCCAATCGCAGGAGCCAAGTGTACAACAGCACGCTTGCAAAAAACAATGGAGCCACCACCACGTTGTTCCGACTGACTGAGCCACTGCACACGATCGCACGTCGCAGGTCCCGTTTTGGTTTTGGTTTTGCTTTTTCGCCTGCTGTGGTGGTGCTCTTTTTGGCCACAAACGAGCGAGCGCCTTGCAAAGCGAGCGAGCCGCCGGACGTACGCCATCATTTTTCGATTGGCAGTCTTTGGAACACCACCAGCAGCACCGCCTCCACTCGATACGCTCACTGCAGCCGCGAGCCAGCCCCACACACGCCAGCGGTTGTTCGGTCCCCTTCTTCTTCGTCTCCTGTAGCTCGACAGCGCGTCTCCTGAGCGCAGAAGCAGAAGAAAAAAGCAAAACCACCGGCGTCTCTTCCACTGCTGCAGTCATCCACAGGTAACCAACAGACACTCACTCGATTGCACACGTCCCTCGTGTTGCAGCACACAATCGAACCATCGCCTTGCGCGCGCGCTTGCTCGGTCGCCACTAACGCTCGCTCTCTCTCGTATTGCTCTCTTGCCTTGCACGCGACAGCCTCCAACTGAACTCTCTCTCGTGCGACGATGAGTTTCTTATTCCGTGGCACCTCGCGCTCGCGCAATCTCGCGCTGTTCAAGAACGCGGCGCGCCCGTCCCCTCGCTTAGCCAGTAGATTCGGCCACGAGCGAAGCGCGTGGCTCTCGACGCTCGCCGCGCCCGGCGAGGCCACCGTCGTCGAGCGCTGCACGTTGCTCTCGAGCGACGCGATTGGCAGCAACGCAGACAGCAGAAGCGCGGCGCGGCTCGCAGAGCTGCAGCTGAGCCCCGGCATCTTTGCGCAGATCTCGCAGCAGATCGAGACAGGCGAGGAGAACGCGTTCTACGTCGTGGACACGAGCGCCGTGGAGGAGAGATATAAGTTATGGCACGACTACCTGCCCGAGGTGCGCCCGTACTACGCGGTCAAGTGCAACCCGGACGCGACGTTGCTCTCGTCGCTCGCGCGCCTCGGCGCCGGCTTTGACTGCGCGAGCCTCGCGGAGATCAACGCCGTGCTGAGCCACGGCGTGGCGCCCAGCGACATCATCTACGCGAACCCGTGCAAGCAGCCGTCGCATGTGCGCTTCGCGACCTCGCGCGGCGTCGACACGATGACCTTCGACTCGATCGACGAGCTCACCAAGATCCACAAGATCAACCCGAGCGCCAAGCTCGTGCTGCGCCTGTACGTGGACGACACCAAGGCGATCTGCCGTCTCGGCACGAAGTTCGGCGCCATGGTGCACGACGTGCCGGCGATCCTGAGCCACGCCAAGAGCCTCAACCTGGACGTCACGGGCGTGAGCTTCCACGTCGGCAGCGGCTGCTTCAGCGTGAGCGCGTACTCGGACGCCGTGCTGCGTGCGCGCAAGGCCTTTGACATTGGTGCATCGCTGGGCTTTAACTTCGGCTTGCTGGACATTGGCGGCGGCTTCCCAGGCACCGAGGGCGGGCCGATCAGCTTCCAGGAGTGCGCTGCGGAGCTCAAGACGTCGCTCGGCGAGCATTTTCCCAGCGCCAGCGGTGTGCGCATCATCTCGGAGCCCGGCCGCTTCTTCGCCGCGTCGACGCACACGCTCGCCGTGAACGTGATCGGCCGCAAAGTCGCGCCGACCTTCGACATCCCAGGTACTGGTCCAGACGCGAGCAACTCTTCCGGATCAGCAGCGACGAGCGGCGCGAGCGTGCCGAACTACATGTACTTTGTCAACGACGGGCTCTACGGGTCGTTCAACTGCCTCGTGTACGACCATCCGACGATCCAGCCGGTGGTCGTGACGGACGCCGCGTCCGAGGATCACCACCTGCACACCGCGAGCCTCTGGGGGCCGACGTGCGACGGCATGGACTGCATCATGAAGGAGGTCAAGATGCCCGCCATGGACATCGGCCAGTGGATCTGCTTCCCGAGCATGGGCGCGTACACGTGCGCCGCTGGCTCGGACTTCAACGGCTTCGCGCCGCCACAGAAGATCTACTTTGACGGCAGCGAGGCGCTCGCTGAAGACAAGCAGGAGCAGCAGTTCGTCCACTAGTGAGCGAGCGAGCGACAAGACTCAAGAGACACCCTCACACAGCCAACGGAACTTTGTTTTCGGAGAGAATGCGACGACGACGAGAAAGAGAGATTCGAAAACGACAAAAAGCCCAGAAAGAAAAAATTGGCCAGCAGCAACGCAACAACGGACACAAGAAGCTTCAAGAGGAAGGGGTCGGGGGCGCCGCGGGGTCGGTTGCTGCGGTCGTATCGTTGCTTTTCTTCTTATAGTTTCTTCCGTTCTCGGGGAGGACGGAGAGATATAAAGGAATATAGCCCAACACAGTTATGATAGCACACAGACTCTGCGATGGCCACCATGTTATATTCCTGCGAGGCTTTAGATGGCGAGCGCGCTGTTGTTCTACTGGCTGGGTACTCGTTCTCACTTCGTCCCTGCCACCCTTGCTCATTATTTAACCTGGCACTAATTTATTTATTTACCCAGCACCTTGTTCCTCATTTCCTTGCTCTGCTGGGAACGCTTGTGCAACACTTGAGATGTATTTGCATTCGAAAACCAGCGCTACTGTCCCACGTACGTAGAGAAAAAAGAATCTGGTAGGCTGCTGAGTATGGATCGCCGTGCACACAACCGCTGTCACCGGATTAAACAAGAGCAGTGAAATGGACGAGAAGGCGGACGTTTCCTGCTTCTCCCACAACCCCCACGGCTGAACAGGGATCGAATTGCACACTCGCCATTCGCATCGCATCTTCAACAGCAGCATGGTGTTCTCGAGCGAAGCGTCGCCGTGCCGCTTCAAGTTCAGCAGGTCAGGTGACCATCACTCGCAAAAGATCGGATTGATTAGCCAATCAGATCTCGCCGATGAACGTGTGGCAAGGATTTGCGTATAGTTCCCCCCGATTCAGTGACATTCTCGGCTTCCGGTGCCACAATGTCACTAAATCGAATTCAGAGCAGGCCGACTTGAATCAGCTGACTCACTCAGTCGGACCTGCTGGCAGTCAAACCAACAGGAGCGCACATACATCGTGCTGCTCATCCAAGCCACATGGAATGAAGAGCATGGAACGAAGTGCATTGCTCGTCCAGAGTCCACGGACAGGAAGCACACACGCTGAGCTCTTTAAATCAACTTCTGCGAGACGCAAGCCACATCAACGAGAACCGGGGCCCGCACGACGCAAGAAGCGCTCGACCACAGCGTCCCCACCGCGGCAGTCGTGCTTAGCGATGCTCGCGAAGTAATCCGTAATGTTGCCCAACTCTCGCCAGTGCTGCGCCAGATGGATGTGAACCCCGAGGCGCTCGTCGCAATCCAGGAGTACATTACGCAACGGCAACATGATCAAGACGCGTTCTTCGTCGTGGATCTGAGCGCCGTGCAAGCGCGCGTTGAGACGTGGACGAGGCTGCTGCCGCGCGTCGAGTCCTTCTACGCTGTCACGTGCAACCCAGACGCGCAGATCCTGCAGCTGCTTGCGGACCTTGGCTGCGGCTTTGACTCCGCGAGTCGCACCGAGGTCGAGGAGGGGCATTGGTGGCTTTCTCTGCTACTGCTCGTCACTTTTAGCGTCCTCGAGCCACACACGAGAGTGATTTGCTGGGAAGCTCGATCACTTTGGGATGCAACGGTCCGTCTTCCCGGTTGCAATCAGCCTGGAAAATCACATCAAGAGATGATTAGCAGACCCCCAGGTCAATTATTCAATGAGACTTGCTTCGACTCCGTCAACTTCGTTCAGCCGATAGGCAAATCGTCTGAGCCTTGCTCATGATTGGCGATGTTCATTTCTCAATTGGCCACTCACCGACATCACGACCATGAAAGCCTCCTTCTCGCCCTTGATCTCCACAGCGTCAGCTATCGGTCTCATCGCCATTGCTGCGGCTAGTGACATCAAGCCGCTGGTCATCGGCGGAGCTCCAGCCCCGGCCGGAGGCAACACGTTCTGCGGCGGGGCTTTCATCACCCCGACTCACGTGCTCACCGCGGGCCACTGCCTCGAGTACAAGAGCGGCTCCAACTACGTCGCGGTCAGTGCACGCCACGTCAACGGCACCTTGGACGGTGGCGACATCATCAAGGTCGCGAACGTCACGAGGCACCCGGAGTTCGAAAACTACTACCTCGCGCACGACTTGATGGTCCTCGAGCTCGAGCGGCCAAGCATCTACGCGCCAGCGGCCCTCGCGAACGGAGATGGTTCGGACTTCCGCGTCGGTGATCTCGCCGTCGCGAGCGGCTGGGGGTACAGGTCCGACCCAGGCTCGATGTCGGACAAGCTGCTCGCGGTCAGTGTGCCGCTATTTGACAGTGACGAGTGTGGAGAGCTCATTATGCTGTAGACTCGACGAGAGCATGGTCTGCGCTGGAGGGAGCGCCGACAAGGATGTCTGCTACGGAGACTCGGGCGGTCCGCTCGTGGCGCAGCGCGTCACGGAAGATGGCACCGCGACCGATGTGCTCGTTGGTGTCGTGAGCTGGAGCGTCACGTGCGACTTCGAAGATCCGAGCGTGTACGCCAGTGTTGCGTACTTGCGGGGCTGGGTCGACTCGGTCGTGGCTCCAACGAACGCGACATCTGCTGCTCCATAAACGAATCGTTGGGCAACTGGATCGACGCCTTCAGTTGGTAGGAAGCTGTAGCATGTTAGCTATCAGCCTCGTCTATTGAAACATGTCACTCACCTGTGGCATCAAATACTCTACTTGACACCGTCATATTGCCTCTGTATGTGTGCTACGTACCTACTCACTGTCTTCTAAACCACCAACGGCTCTCACAGGATGTGCTTGTCGTCGTAATGCACTGACGGGGACTTCTTTCTTCGCACAGCTGCCTGGTCGTTCACTTCGGACACTGCGAGCTCCAGCTCCGCCGAGCCGGACGTCGGTCTTCCAGGCGAGGCTGCAGCTGCTCGCTGCTGACGCTTGCGGTGCGCGTTCCACCTCCAGAGCACGCCCAGCGTCACGATGCTCGCGCAGAGCACGAGCGAGTACCACGTCTGGTCCGCCTGCTTGCTCCTGACGACCGCGGCTTCAGCTTCAGCAGCCTGCTTGGCCAGCATCTTGTCCTCCAGGGCCGCGATTTCGACCTCCTCGTGCTTCGACAGCAAGCTCCGGCCTTCGATCGAGAAGTGAATCGCCTGCTTCTCCACCTGCGGGTATTTGGTGCCTTCGAGGCTCTGGATGAGCAGTGGCGTGGCTCCACCTTCCGCCGTCACGGGGTTTATCCGGAAACACACGTACTGGCCCAATCGGCGCACTTTGCACTGGATGCGATACTTATCCAGGTCTCTCTTCAGAGAAGACGCGTCGCCGTCACCGCCCGTGAACTTCTGGAAATGCGTGATGAGCACTTTCTGGTCGCGTCGGCCGCTGAGCTTCTCCTGGTTCCTGTGCATGAACACGATGTCGCCCTGCGGGTCCCGCTGGACCATGGCCACGCCGCAGAAAAAGTCCTCGTCCTGGTCGTAGAGCCCGCCGAGCGCGAGCACGTGCTGCACAAAGTGGAACGGCGTCGACGTGTTGAGCCATGCGAGGCGGAAGAGGTCCTTGTCGCCGTACACGAGCTCCCAGTCCGTGAGCAACCGCGGGATGTTGGCCGAGTAGAACATGAGCTTGTGCATCGCGTCCGCGCTCGCGGTCTTGTTGATCAGCACCTGGCCGCTCTCCTGCTCAAACATGTCGATGAACGGCATGTCGAGCAGCTGCCACAGCGCGCTCTGCTCCTGGATATTGAAGACCGTGTCGATCGACGGGCGCCAAAAGTCTGGCCAGAAGATCGCGCCATGTCTCGTAAACTCGGGCGTCTCGAACAGGTACGTCGGGTCGCGTACGGGCAGGTTGTCCGAGTCCAGGAAGAGCACGCTCTCGAACCTGCTGTGGTAGATAGTGTAGGGCTTGGCGTGGAACTTGGTCGCGCTCGGGTCCTCGATCGTGCGCAGAAAGACGCCGTGGTGCTTCACGAGTTCCACGAGCACCGAGTGTTTGGCGTGCATCTCCAGCGGATCGATCCACACTTCGACTGGGAGCGCACAGCCGAGAAAGCGCAGCAGTCGAATCACAGCGTACACGCCAGCGATCGCCTTTGGAAATGCGATGAGCACCACGCCACGGTCAAATAATACGGGCACGGGGTCCTCGGTTTTGGCAAGTGCCTTGTTCTTGTTGTTCGCATTGGCTGCCGGCTTCTTTCGCGGCGATGGCGGATGGACGGCTGGCGGGTGCTGGTAGTCGGCGGCGCGCAGGCTAAAGTCCGTAAAGTAGCGCGCATCGCTGCATGTGAGAGTCTTGACGAGCCACCAGCGCCAGGACTTGCACGTGGCGAGCATCACGTGGAAGATCTCGCCCGACGTGGCGTTGCGCACCTCGCAGTAGCCGCTCACACGCGGCATGGGCTCGTCGCAGGCGCGGTCGCGGGAGCGGTCTCGTGGGCCGAACGGGTCGCAGTCGTGCGTGGCGCGCCAGCCGAGGCACTCAAACTCGTCATCGCGCCAGATTGCCCGCGGTCGGTGGCCACGCAGGTCGAGGGCGTTGAGCGCCGGCGCGTCGCTCAGGTTGGCGCGCGGCATGCCGCCCTGCGTGAACTCGTACACGACGACGGCGACGGCGGACGAGAGCACCACGAACGCCACGAGCGCGCGGTGGCGCTTCACAAAGCGCAGCAGCAGCTGCTTGGCGCCCTCCATGCAGCACGACTCTATCGGGGAAGGTGACTGATAGAGAGGACACAGCACCACGTAGGTATCCACAGGCGCGCTCGTGCTGTTGTTGTCGGCGCAGTGCCGTCCCGCATTGTGCATGGGGAAACCCCGCAAAGACCTGAATAGAGGGCTCTTAGTACAGTGATATTTCTCTAAATTGATGTTGTTTGAGAAAACAAAGTTAAGAGAACATACTGTACTTTCGACTGTGGATTTCGACCACTCACTCGAAATCGGCGGCGGCTGTGACACCAATAGCGCTTCAGGTGAAGAGGGAGGAACCAAGCAAGAGCCAAGCAGCATGTCCGCGTACCGCTCCGTCGTGCGCTCAGTCGCCACCAAGGCGCTCCGCCAGTCATCTACCGCTGCGCCTCGCAACGCTGCTGCACTGCTGACCTCACGCTCGACTGCGGCGACTGCGTCGTCGGCGCTTCAGCAGATTAGCTCTGTGACAACGGCGCGCGGCAATGTGCGCTTCTGCTCGTCGTCGCGCTTCTTGAGCCTCGCGGACGGCGAAGAGAAGACACCGCGGGGCGAAGGCGAAGATGGCGAGGGTGAAGGTGGTGAGGACGCCGCTGACGCCGTTGAGGGTGAAGCCAAGGAAGAGGAGGACGGCGACCTGAAGCTCGACGAAGAAGCCGACATTAACGAAGGCGGCGTGGACATTGACGAGGAGCTCGACGAGGAAGTGATGCAGCTCTTCATGGAGAACCCGGTCAAGTGGACCTCGGAGAAGCTCGCACGCAAGTTCCACCTCACAAAGCCCCGCGTGGAAGCCATTATTTACCTCAAGGGCGAGGAGGCCGGTCTGAGCCACGAGGAGTTTCAGGCTAAGATCAAGGCTGGCAAGGAGGCCGCGCAGATCCGCATGGACGAAGAGACCGCTGCGCTCGTGCGCGCCGAGGCCGCGGGCGACGAGAAGGAAGTCCGCCGCCTGCAGAAGCGCGCGCGTCAGTCACTCGACCAGGAAGAGAACGAGGAGCTGAGCGCCCACGACGAAGCGCTCTTGATGGGCATCGACGAGGAGGCGTTCCGCAATCCGGACTTTTTCTTCTTGAACGACGAGTTCGACGGCTACCCGCCGCTTGTGCGACGACTGGGCAAGCACGGTTCGACCGACAAGCTGTACCCGGAGGAGGCGCTGACGCTGCAGCAGCTCGCGGCGAACAACAAGGTGGAGGAGCTCAAGAGCTTCGCCAAGCCCACGGCCGTCGCAGGCAAGTGGAAGATCGCGCTTAAGGACATCTCGAAGAAAAAGAAGCCGCTGTACATGCGCGACCAGGAGAAGAACCTGCGTCTGGCAAGCAACGACGAGACACTCCCACGCACGTGGGTGCGCCGCCCGAGCTTTTTCAGCGGCCTCGAGAACTAGATACACGCGCACACATCTCGCAGCTCAGGATCCGTTTGGCTCAGCTCAGTTGAGTCTCAGCCAAACAGCGGTCAGTTGAAGAAGGATATCAATAGCAACAGCAGCCTCATAAACAGCACTCGCAATACAACAAACGCAACCCAAAAGCTTGCACTTGCGCTCTCAGAGCTCAAGAGAGAGATATGGAATTCCGGCCCAGGTTCAAATCAGAGTGCTGGGGAGAGAGGGAGGTTGGCTCCATCTGAGACTCGCACGAAAGTCTCACGTGGCGTGGTGAACTGACTCATTGCGGTCTCGTCCTCTTGGTGAGCGAGAGTGAAGGTGGCGGGCGGCCCGTAATCGTCATCTAAGAAGAAGGCTCAGTCGAATTCAGCACCAGGTCACAAAGTCAAGGAGAGAGCGAAGAGAAGAAGTCAAGAGTCAAGGGAATAATTTATTTGGCATTGCGTTGTGGGGAATAATGGTACTGAGGTCTCTCGGGTCGAGCCTCGGGCCTCAAATATCACCTCGTGAGGGAGGTGGTGGCTGGTTAGATAATAGAAACTTGAGTGGCGTTTAATCTTTAGAGAAAGAGCCAGCTCTGCTGCACCTGCTCGACCATGGCCGAGGTGAACTTGCCGCACGGCACCTCGAGCTGGCGGGCCACGACGTCCTCCAACAGGAGCGCAAAGGAGCTCTTGTCGTACGGACTCATGAAGAACGCGGCCTCAAAGTCGTCCGCGCTCTCCACGCCCTGGTCTTGGGCAAACTGCGCCAGGATGAACACGCCGAAGCGCGCCACTTCATCGCAGTCCGTGAGCATCCACTTGAGTCCCTTGAGAAAGTTCTTGTGGTCCGCCTGGAGAAAGAGCTTGCGGTTGCCCTTGTGTCTGCAGTAGTTCTTGACCTGTTTGGTCACCTCGTAGAGCGTGTCCGGGTGGAGCTCGGCGTGGAGCTCCTGGATGAGCGTCGCCGCCTCCTTCTCCTTGATCGCGTAGCGGCGGCCAGCAATCTCCTGCTTGGCGTCCAGCCATGGGGAGAGCGGCTCAGACAGGAACGGCAGCGCCTCGCCGTCAATCTCGCTGCAGAGCGAGCGAATGTGCTCGGCGAGCTGGACGAACTTGGCCTCGTCGCCAGAGCAGCGGACAAAGTCGATCTCGTAGGCGTCAGTGGAGACGCGGGAGAGGTCGATAGAGAACACGATCTCTTCAGCCACGCAGAGCAGGTTGACCGTGATCGACCACTGGTTCACAACGTCAAGGTCGCAGTCAAAGGCGGCGAGCGCAGTCTTGAGGGACTCCATGATCTTGGTCGGGCTCTGACGCGACGGGATCACCGGGTTCACGCAGAAGAAGCTGCAGCTCTCCTTCTGTGGGACGTCGACCTTGTCGCTGTACGAGGACGGCGACAGTGGCGACGACGCAGCGAAGTGCGACGCGAACGGGTCAGCGAACTCGTGGCTCGTCTTCTTTGGGGCAGTCTCGAGGACAAACACTGGGGTCTTGCCGGCCTTGTTAAAGAAACTCGTCTCTGAAAAAGACTCCGAGTTGAACACCTGAAATAATGAAAATGAATGGGAACCGCATGAGTCTCTGATGATATATAGATAGAGAGAGCGAGCTCAGACGGCGAACAGGAGACGTACCAGGTCGCAAGGGCCGTGGGCGAACACGTGCTGCGTGTCGCGGTACATGGTCTTGGGCACGAAGAGCGCGTCGTCGTCGTCCTCATCGTGGCCGTAGGCGTCCGCGTGGGCCAGTTCAGCGCTAAAGGCGACGGGCGCGGCTGGGGCGGTGAACGCGACGCCGTTGTCGCTGTGCACCTGCTCGGCCGAGAACTCGAGCTCATCGTCGTCGTAGCTCGACGCGTAGAACGCCGGCACGAAGGCGCCGGTGTTGGGATTGGAACTAGAGCTCATGATGTGTGGGTGTGGTGTGAAGGTGGTGTGGTGGGGGCCGTGAAGGTTTTCCGGGAATGCCTTCTTTTCAAATGGGCCAGTCCTCGTTTTCTCTCTCTCACAATAACAGAGCTTGTGATTTCCCCCCCTTTGTTGCTGCTGAAACCCTTCTCCGAGAGAAAATTCTTCCGATACCGGCCGCTGATTGGCTATAAAAGGGAACTTTGTGTGAGTGATGGTTGTTTTTTTCTGCAACATTTTAGCAAACTGAAAAAATGTGAGAAATGTGGCTAAAACGGCGACAAGTTGGCATACAAAAGCAAATGTGCAACCAGTACAATCTAATTTTGAGCAAATTGAAGACGATGATTGGTGGAACGAGAGCGTTTTAGTTGTTCCAAAAATATCCAGCGACTCGTAATTCTCGTGGACAAAATTTTGGCACGAGAAAAATGACCTGGATCAGAAAATCGACTTGCGCCTGGATGGCGCATGTATGCGAGGGAGACTGCACAATTGCTGCAGCAGGCTGCTGAGCGCGTGAACGAACGACCGAACAGCCATCAACCTGGGTGGATTCCGACTGCTGCACCTACGATCAAGAGTCACACTGTGTAAGAAACCTCAATCCGAGATCTCATGCAAAACTCAGCTGAAGGCGGTGAGCCTTTAAAGTTCCTGCAACAAATTTGAAATGTACCAATCAGGCTCGTTTTAAGCTTTACATGTTTGCAGGTCAAGCTACAAACACAATCACTCACACAATCGTCAATTGACATTTGAATGAGTGATGGTCTTGCACCTCAGATCTAATCTGACAGATCTGACTTGCGATCTGACTTCCTTGCGGTCGAGCAGCTCGTTTTGTTGGATGAAAGTGCCACGTGACAAACACGCTCATACAGGCAGGCGATGTACCCATTTCTCACGCGTTTGACAGACTCAGCTGCCCCCAAAATGGCATCCCTTCAAGGGCAAAAGACTCGAACTTCAGGGCCATGAGCTCTTGGCCATGTGAGCTCTTTCTTGAAAGTATGGGTGGACGCGGACGTGGGTGGACATTCTACACATGTGGTGAGTTTGCCTAGCAGGAGGTCAACCCACGAATGCGTCCACCCATATGACACTGCTTGCAGTCGGCTTGTGTGTGTATTCGTCAGGCAACTCAGGCTGGGCGTGCCAGCATCGAGACAAAGTACCTGGATGAATGGTATCCAACCAAGACCTGCCAAATCCAGCGCTGAAAACAATTATCATCAATTCCTCAAAGGCTTCAGCTAATATACATTAGCACCACTCAATAAGCAAAGCAACGACACTCTTTCATGCATACACGGCACCTTGTCAGTCCACTACTGGAATGGCCGGCAACATCCTACCTGAGCCACACGACAATGACCGACACATTGTCCGACGTGCCGCGGTAGAGCGCTTCCTGCACGAGGTAGTTGGCAATCTGCAGCTTGCGACGCTTCCTCGCAGCCTTGATCATGCTCCGGTCACTCTTGTACTGCTGCGACCACTCAAAGATCGGCACGCGCGTGTCCGAGTGACCGCCACTGCGCCAGGACTCGCGTCCGCCCAGCTCGCCGCTCATCACGTCCTTCACGAACGTCACCACCTCTTCGCTTGTGAACACGTCCCAGAGCCCATCCGAGGCAATCACGATGAACTCGTCGCGGTTCTCGTCACGCTTAAACGCCTTCACCTCTGGTTCTCCGGACACGAACGGCCGGAGATCGCGGTCGCCGACCGCGCGAGCGACAGCGAGGTTGCCGTTGATACGATAAGCGCCGTAGGGTTCAATGGGCTCGCCCTGGGCGTCCACGTACCCGTGCCACTTGACTGTACCGCCCAACGACTCGATGCGGCTTTGCTCGCTCGGGTCGTTCGGCTTGTGGTCACGCGTGAGCTCGACCGCGTCCCCACTGCGACACATCACAGCGCGACAGTCGCCGACGTTGACCGTGTAGATGACGTCCTCGTAGAGCAGCACGCCGACGGCCGTCGAGCCCTGGTACTTCCACTCGTTTTTGCGCGCGATCTCGGCGTCCAGTTTCTCCATCGACGTCTTCAGGATCTCGAGAATGTGGCTGCGCTTTATAAAACTTGTTGCAGTAGGTGACACAGTCCGAGGTGAAGGAACAGAGGGAGGTGAACCATTAATCGGCGCTGTCTGGCTTGCTGCGTGGCTCAAGAGCAGGTCGATGTTCACCACCGCGCGCTCTTCGTCCAGCTTGGTCAGTTCAGGCGCCAGCATGGAGAAATAGTGCTTGCGCAGGTACTCGGAGACCGCGGCGCCGCCATGGCCGTCGTAGACAGCAGCGAACCGCTTGCAGTCGGAGATGTACGACGTGTCCTCCATCTTGGGGCGGTCGCCGCGCACGGCTGCACTGCTGATCACGAAGCGCTCGCGCCCATTGCTCGTCTTGCGTTTGCGGAGCGCCTTGCTGTTTGGCGATGATGGCGGTTTGCTGCTCGCATGTTCGTTTGAAGAGCTTTTCGACAGCGGGTCTACTTTATCAGCAGCCTCTGTGAGCGTATCGCTGGTAGAGACCGCGACGAGTCCCGCTGCGAGAGCAACAGCACCACAGCCCAGCAGTGACGCAGCACCGAATAGCGACCGCCAACTCTGACTGTTAGCGCTCATCTCCGGCTTCTTCAGCGGCTCCAAGTGCTGAAGCGGCCGTGCGTGTGACGAAGAGACGGGCTTTGTGGAGAAGCGCTGCTTGAGAACGCTCATGGTGCTGGAGGTAGTCGTGACGCTCTGTCCCGTTGCGGCCGTGCACTCCTTTGGACATCGCCAGCGTTCGCATCTGCCGCTCACCGCGAAAGCGCTCGCTCGTCCGCGCAGAGCCGCCCCCGCCTGCATCGCTCCAATTATTTGCCTGCGAGGATTTCGTTTTATAAAATGGCGGAGTTGTGGCGCACCTTGACGGAACTTCAAGCATCGAGCTCGGATTAAGTGGGGACGGCAGTCTTAATTAGGGGCATAATATGCCCCATATGATTATGTACTACTGGTACAAAATTCACAGGGGAATTTTTAAAAAGGCCTTTTTAGTAAAATCTTGGCCTGATGTAGAGGTTTCTCACGTTCAACAAGTCCAATTCTGGCGGTGCAAGCCCTCTCATCAATAGGGTTTCCTATCAGTATGTGTGGTGAGCATGTCTGCATGGTGTTCTCTTTCTAAGCGAGTTTATCTATCATTGGGGGACTAGCTACAGGATCTAATGAGCACGCGTGTGTGTGGGGCTGTTGTATGTGGACGCTGGCTTGGTCTCTCTATAGAGCCAACCAACCAAAACCCCAATGGGCTAACTCTCTTTCGACTCCAAGGGCTTCCACCGACTCGGTAACCGCTCGCGCAGTGGTCGCGCCTTGCACCAGACGAACGCAATGATGAGTACGACGTACGAGAGTAGGAAGAGCGCGACGACGCGCTGCACGCTGATCACCGCGGGGCCGCCGTCGCTCGAGTTCATCCGGTGCAGCGCCGCATCGTGGAGCAGCAGCTCACGCGCCTCTATAGAGAACTGGATCGCGAGGTCCTCGATGGCCGCGTAGATCGTCGTCTCGAGGGACGTGATTTGCGCGGCTGGGCGACCGTCGTTCAGCGACTGCGTGCCAATATAGTAGCAGCACTCCTTGTGCGCGTGCACGGCCTGGAATATCCGGTAGTCGCGCGGGTCGCCCTCGAGCGCGTACTCCTGGATGTGCGTCATCACGCGCGGCTGGTCGAGCGAGCCGTCGAGCTTGATGCTGTTGCGGTGGAAGAACACCAAGTCGCCCTGTACGTCGTGCTGGATCATCGCGAGGCCGCAGAAGATGCCCTTGTCGGCCCGCAGGTCCAGGCCACCAACGGCTGGTGGGAACGTGATGTAGTGGTACGGCTGGCTCGCGTTGAGCCACGCGAGCCGGAAGAGGTCCTTGTCGCCCCAGATCAGATGCAGCGTCTCCAGGAGCCGCGGCGCATGGGTTGAGTAGTACATGAGCTTGTCGAGCGCTGGTTTGCTCTTGAGTCGATTGATGAGCACCTGGCCGCTCTCCTGTTCAAACATGTCGACGTACTTGACGCCCGTGAGCTGCCACAGCAGACTCGTGTTCGTGAGCTTGAAGAGTGAGTTGGTCGGCTGCCAGTAGTCCGGCCAGAAGATCGCGCCCGTGCGTAGAAACTCGGGCTCTTCAAAGAGATACGTCGGGTCTTTCGCTGGTAAATTGTCGGCGTCGAGCAGCAGAATGTTGTCAAAGTTGCTGTAGTACACGGCGTAGGGCTTGACGTGGAACCCCTGGGCACGGTTGTCGAAAATCGGCCGCATGCGCACGTTATAGTCGGACAGCAGCTTGTGTACAATCGGGTTGTCGATCGACATCTCGTCCGGTCGGTACCAGAGCTCAACGGGCAGCTCGCAGCCCTGGACGCGCAGCATACGGATCGTCGCGTACGCCGACGGCAGCACCTTGTCGTAGATGATCATGATTACGCCGTTTGTGGGCTTGCGCTTCGCAGCATGGGCGGGCAATGCGAGCGAGGGCGCCACGGGCGAGTGCGTGTAGCCGACCGAATGCAGTCCGTACTCGGAGAAATCGCGCGCCATGTCGCACGTGTATGCGCCGTTCGGGAGCGAGTCGCAGTTGCTGATCATGAGCTTGAAGAGGTCGCCCGAGGTCCTGTTGCGCACAATGCAGTAGCCGGCCATCTGCTGTCCGATCTCTTCCGCGCATCCTAAGAAGTCCTTCTCGGGCTCTTTCGTCGCGGCCTCGGCCTCGAGCTCCTCGGCGGACTTGCTGCCTTCTTCGATACACGTCTGGATGCGTTTCCAACCCACGCACTCGAACGTGCGGTTGGTCCAGGGCGCTAAGACGGGCGTGGGCGCCATGTGGATGCCGTCGTCTCTCGTCTCCGTGTTGAGCGGGTTGATGACGATCGGCCGCGACTGACCGCCCACCACGGACGTCTTGCCCATGATACGCAGCACAATGTAGATGAGCGTGAGCACGAGCGCGATCCATCTCTTGTGCTTGACGCGCGTGTGCAGGAACACGAGGCACGAGTAGAACAGCACGAACACGCGCTGGATCAGCATCTTTCGCCACGTGGTGTGTGTATATGTCTGCTGTGTATCTGTCGTGTAGCAGCTCTGTAATATGAGGGCTGTATACACAGTGTGAGCCTTCACACGACAGCAACAGCCGACTGCAGGCACACGAAGGTATAGCACAAGGAGAGGAAGACACACGTGAGTCGTGAGAAGAGATAAATATTAGCAACCGCCAGACCGGGTTACGCACCTTGCGAGACCGCGAGCACTGTGGGGCGAAGGGGGGACCGCGAGCGGGTTGTCTGCCTCGCACGGAAGTCGCCTGGGCCGTGGAGAAGAGGAGCCGAACGGAGCTGCTCGCTTTCAAGTGCTCGCCACGCAGGGACGACGACGACGCCAACCCAGACGGTGCTCTATTGAGAGCTATTTTCGGTTTTCCCTCACGATGCTGTTTGCGTTCCCTCAGTAATCGAGTATGTAATGATAGCTTTATATAAAGAGGTAAAATGGGCTGACGAGACGAGAGCCCTTCTACGGTTCAGCTTCCCACTAATTTTGATTCAACCAGGTTTATAAACGTTCCAAGTTTACTTTGATAATGTAAAAAGGGATTTGATAGAATAGCTACACCGTTCATAGTAATTAGTGTGTATACTTTTTTATACAGGTAGGACATAAAAGATCCAAATTTTGATTTTGTAACTCTCGCAACATGTTTGGGAGGCATTTACCTTGTTGAAAGTATACCTATACAAATCGGCCACGTTTGCCTCCCAAGGTCAGTCACCCAAAAACACAATTATGGGTGCTGGGTATATCGCAAGTCATATGTCAGTTTGACAGTTTAGCCAATTCAAGCTGAGATTATAAAGGTAAATGCCTCCCAAACTTGCTAAGTACGAGTTTGGAGCGGAGGAAATTGGCGGAGCCACAATAACCTATCCCTATCGTCCACTATTTAGGCATACTAGTACACACTATATACAGTCATATGAAAAACTATAGACGCACCCGTTTTTTTTCGATTTACAATTTCAATTGCTCTTTTTTGAAAGTGCTGTTTTAATGGGAGCTTTCATGGCATAAAAGAATGAGAATGCAGAAAACCACATTCAAAAAG